>BQNB010011885.1:0-80386 GCA_026074375.1 Tanacetum coccineum | reverse complement strand
TCAATAGTGAATCTCGCAAGTGGTTATGTCTCTCATCCTCAAACTTGAGATGCAAGTAGGTTTTGTGTATGTGGAATGTCAATCTTAGATATGGTTCAACGTTAACCTGTTGAAGGCTGCTATAAAGGCGAAATTCAGGAGGGATGTGAAACACATGACGAACACGTGTTATCAAAATAGGATTTGTTCCTCCACATGATTTAGAGTTAGATACTGCTAGGCCCCTTGATGATTTGAACAGATGTATGTGTGGCCGCACCCAAATGTAATTAAGATGATACTTCATTAATTTGGTAATCTAGTTCAATGTCTATATCGAAAAACAGAATCGTTAAGCATTAAAATGACTCATGATCTGTGTCTAATGTTTAACATAGTATCTATAACAAAAGGATGACTGATATCTAAACCGTTTAAAATAAGATGTTTAAGAAACTATCCTCATATGTTTCTGGAGGCATTGACGTGTTGCTAGAAGCTAACCTTTGCTTGTATAATTACTTGATTATTATGCGTGCGCAAGTGGGAGCTATTGGAGTATGCTCGTGTCATAATAAATAATTATACGGCTGGACATATATGAGCCTATGGGGTTACACACATATACACTGAGGTACCATTTTATATATCGTGTTTATTGTATTTACAGTATATAAATAACCCATGTAACTAGGGATCACTATTGGGCTTCTAATAACTAAGTAGAGTACTTAATCTATTAGACTTGAAAATCAAATGGGAGACCCATTTAAAGTCCATAAAGGGGCCAGCCATAAGGAGGATATAACAACCCACAATTTTCTTTTATGTAATTATCCATCTATTAAATTAGATGCAATTTTCCTCGGTATTGTTTCCATCTATTAAATTAGATGCAACCATTTTCATGGAAAGATTTTTGCTTTATTCCATTCATAATGTAACGTAACTTACATTACAAAAGTAAACGTGCTCACGCAACCTACCAATGTCAATTTCATCAACATTTATAGCAAGTAAACATTATAATATGTCAAGCAATATGTTCTAAACACCATTTTTACCATACGTTATCTATTTTATGTACTTTCCATAACGTTATATCAAAACGGATTTATACGTTAACGTTTATACCAAAACCCTAGCTATATGTAATGTTTACATACAAAATAAATGTACAAACTAATAAGGCATGTGTACAAATGTACAATGCATAATATTTGAATATCTTTTCCCTCCTAAACCCTAGTACAACTCATTTAAACTCAATATACAACCCGACAATGCATAGTATTCAAATTTAACCATATTCCTCCAAAATCTTAAGGAATTTCGTACAACCTTTTTAGTACATATTACAAGCCTCCAATGCAAAACATTTAAACCTTAAACTTTGGAAATTTGCAAAACAAGTCCTTGTGGTTTTAACTTTAGGGTAATTATAATTTCTGCCCCTCTAGTTATAAGTTTCAAGAATTTACAATATATACCCTTTTACGTTAAACGATTTACATTTCTAGTCCAAAATCCATAAACTTGTATTTTTTTTTAATCCAACTTAGTTTTGCAGCATTTAGCTTATCATAATAAGCTCAAATAAGTTTGGTTTTATAGCTTTAGCAAGCTCATAGCTTATGAAATGAGCTTTTAAGCTTGAAAATCCAATTAGGGTGCGTTTGGTTTTAAAACTAAGATCCAAAAGCTTAGAGCTTTTAGGGTGTATAGTAACCCTTAAATATGTAAAAACTAAAAAGTTGTAGACAGGACTCAAATCATCTAACATGCTCACTAGATTTGAGCTTAATCGTAATACATTTTGCAAATGACAACCAATTCACCGGGACTGATGTTGGCTGTCCAAAAACAGCCATGACCTTTAATGATGTATCAACCAAGCACCCTCACTACCACCTTATCACCACCTTGGGCTCCAAGTAAAACTCCTTAGGCACCACTCTTCACTCCTTGGCCACTACTCCAAGTTTACTTGGCCACTACTCCAAGTTTCCTTTTCATTCGTCCCTATATATATAGCCGAAACACACCCATACCTTCATAACTCACCATAAATTCAAACACATACTTGAAATGGTGTTCTACCTGAGATAAGGAAGAATAGGAAGAAGGTTAAGCTAAGTAGGAATCCAAGATTAAGAAAGAGAAGCTCTTGATTCATCTCCTAAGGATTTCATGTTTTGTTTCGACCCATTTCATCATTTCGTGTACTATTAAGTCTTCTATGTAGTTCAATAAGCTCTAGTTATGTTTAAGATCATGTATGAACCTTGTTTTAATCCTTTGATCAAGCCAAACCATGTCAGAAACCCTAAACTAAAACCGAACCCTAATCGAACCTTTAAAACTCTAAAACCCTAAAAAGCTCTTTTTGTAAACCTAATAAGCTATAAGCCATAAGCTGTTGTAATAAGCTATTTCTATAAGCTCACTTATCACTTTTATAATCATTAAAACTTATCCTAAAAGCTCTAACCGTCCGGGTATTTTCTAAACAAACATACCCATTTTGGATTTTTAAGCTCCTAAGCTCTTTTCATAAGATGACAACTCGTAAAACTTACCATATTTTATCTTATAGTCATAAGGCATAAGCTGCAAAATTGATTTTGAGATCAAAAATACAAGAATTATGGATTTTGGACTTAAAATGCAAAACGTTTCATGCAAAGGGGTATATATTGTAACATTTTGAAACTTATAAACTAGAAGGGCTGAAAGTGTAAGTATCCTAAAGTTAAAACCACAAGGGCTGTTTTGCCATATTTCAAAGTTAAAGGTTTAAATGTTTTTAAAGTATAAATTAAAGGGAGAAATTTGGTAAATATAAATATACAAGGGTATATATTGTCCATTTTCATAGTTCTCAAGGGTATAAAATTTACTATTTTTATATTAAGTATAAAATATATTTAAATATTATAAGACTCGATTTTATTAAAGCCTGACACGTTTTTCGTTATCATTCGTCGATTGAAACACTATAGAACAATTATGTTTTACATAATTTATCATCCTCTAGCTTTTGAAGAAGCTTAAAAAGATAAAACCTTATCATTTAATCTATAACGATCACTTTACTAGAGAGTTTCATGTGAGGGTATTTCATTGGGGTAGACGTTTTGACGAGTTGCTGGATTTACGATTTAAAGTGTCCTAGCTCCTCAAACGTTTACTACATGACCTCTGGATTATGATAGCCCGAACAGTGATATGATATTTTCACAAGTTAATAAACCAAATAAATATTTACGTTAAACTTTATGAAATAAAGTTTGGAATATCAACAATCAAACTAAGACTTGACATATTACCCTAGGTTGCGTGACGAGGCTGTTTATTTCCATTTGAATTAAATTTCAAATCAATCAACTACCCTTACAAGGTGAGTTCATTTCCCACCTTACATTTTTTCAAACCCCGTAGGGGGATACATACTATAAACCATGAATACAAGTATTTTCTAACTGTATGCTATCCTGCTATATTATTGCCTAAGTTTACCTCTACTGCCAATATCATTTAATCATGAACCATTAATCACTTGCGAGTGAACGCGAATATTGTGGATAGATCTATTAGGGATGACGACTCCCGTTGGTGTACCCGTACATGGGGTAACCAAACGCACTATATTTGAGAACATAGGGAAACTTTGGCAAGTTTACCTTCCCGAGGACATTTGTTTCTCCACTATGTCACTGAGGTGAATTCCATGTTAATGTTTGGTTGCATGAGCTTAGGGCAATAATACCGTTTTCCATGATAATTGTAAATGCATGCAATTATTACCACTTATGATAACTTGTATTCAACCATCTTGTTTACAAATCTATGAATTTCACTCAACCGTTGTGTTGACCCTTTTAGCATGTTTATCTCAGGTAATTGATCAAACTAGACCACTGAGTGGCATTGGACTTGAGGACGTCCAAACTGTTATCATGTCAAACTTTTATGTTTTCAATGTACTTTGGGATCTCTTTTGTAAAACTCTTATATATTATGGAATGATAACTAAATTTTCTAAAACGTCTATTTTGAGTCGTTTTCTATGATTATGATTGTTGATTCATGAAGTAATACCCTAAATTAGCTTCCGCTTCTATATGTCAAATAATGGGGTGTTATAGATTGGTATCAGAGCCACTCCTGAGCCGTTCAGAATGGTAGGGTAAACCTCATCGAGGAACGGATGATTCCTTAAGTGGGGGGGGGTGATGTGACACCCTAGGAAAATCCCACATCGACTGTGACTTGAGAGATGTTGGGTTCATAAGATAACATTCGCCTTACAATGACACAACGCGTTTTATGGTCTACTGCAAGTGGGGTTCCTAGGGACTGGCAGTTAAGCGTGCTCATGTGAGAGTAGCACTAGTATGGGTGACCTACTAGGGAAGTCTCACACGAGGTCCACAAAAACAAAGCCATGAGCCTGCGGGCAAAGCGGACAATATTGTGGTCTGAGTAGGCATCCCCCCCTACCCCCCCCCCCCCCCCCCCCCCCCTACCCCCCCCCCCCCCCCGCGTGCTACAGATTGGTATCAAGAGCCTCGGTTATAGAGAACAAGGCGAATAGTATGTAAAGATGCATAACTATTATATTAAATATAAATAACTTATGTTATTTTTCCACGTTGTTTTAGAAATATGTCTTCAAATACTCCTGACTATATCTACCCTATTATCGTCCCATCTGATTCCAATGTTGAGGATGCTTTTTCCCCTACAAATACTCCTGACTATATCTACCCTATTATCGTCCCATCTGATTCCAATGTTGAGGATGCTTTTTCCTCTACAAATACTCCTGACTATACTTCGGCTTCACCGGACTATTTCCCAGCCTCACCGGTAAACACCTCTCCTGATCCTTCAGATGATTTATCTAAGTATCTTTTGGCCTCGCTAGCCATCTCACCTTTTCATGATGATCCATATATGAAGGTCATGCAAGCATATAATGCTACTAGTAATGAATCACCTATTCCACCACTACAAGCTCCTATTACTCCACCAAATGTTTTACCTCCATCTCCAGTGTTACCACTATCACCAATGTTTGATCCTCAAGATTTCTTTCTTCCAGAAGAGATTTTACCACCTCAGAAATGGGCCCATTTTCTATCACTTTCCTCTATTGATCTTTCTGCCCAACCTCAAGCATTTGAGATTGGAGAGAATTATCATGGTGCTCCAGACACGTCATACACATTCCATGAGAAACAAATCAAGACTATTTTGAATCACTTAGATGAGATCCGTCTTTCTTTTTAATTGATCTTTCAGAATGTGTATCGATTACCGGGAGCTGAATAAACTCACCGTAAAGAATCGTTACCCATTACCCAGGATCGATGATTTATTCGACCAACTTCAAGGTTCGAGTGTTTACTCGAAGATTGACTTAAGATCAGGCTATCACCAACTGAGAGTCAGGGATGAAGATATTCCCAAGACTGCCTTCAGAACGCGGTACGGACACTACGAATTCCAAGTGATGCCATTTGGTTTAACTAACGCACCTGCTGTGTTCATGGATCTCATGAACCGTGTGTGTAAACCATACCTGGATAAATTTGTAATAGTGTTCATTGATGATATTCTTATCTACTCCCGTAACAAAGAAGAACACGCATATCACCTGAGAATAATCCTGGAATTACTCAAAAAGGAGAAATTGTATTCCAAGTTCTCCAAATGTAATTTATGGATCAATATCGTGCAGTTTATTGGGTACGTGATTGACAGTTAAGGAATTCACGTTGACCCCGCCAAGATTGAAGCAGTTAAGAATTGGGCATCTCCTACTACGCCTACAGAAGTACGCTAATTCTTAGGACTAGCCGGTTACTATCGGAGATTTATCAAATATTTTTTAAAGATTGCAAAGTCTTTGACTGAATTGACCCAGAAAAACAAGAAGTATATCTGGGGAGAAAACCAAGAGTCAGCCTTCCAACTGCTAAAACAAAAATTATGTGAAGCTCCAATCTTAGCATTACCAGAAGGAAATGATGACTTTGTCATTTACTGTGATGCATCACTCTAAGGTTTGGGAGCGGTGTTAATGCAAAGAGAAAAAGTTATTGCATATGCATCCCGACAACTCAAGCCTCATGAAGAGAACTATACCACACACGACCTCGAATTAGGAGCAGTAGTGTTCGCTCTTAAAATTTGGAGACATTATCTGTATGACACAAAGTGTACTGTGTTCACTGATCATAAAAGCCTTCAACATATCCTTGATCAGAAAGAATTGAACATGAGACAACGTCGTTGGCTAGAATTGCTCGCATATTACGATTGTGAGATTCGCTACCATCCTAGAAAGGCAAATGTTGTAGCAGATGCATTAAGCTGAAAAGAACGAATCAAACCACTCCGAGTTAGATCACTAGTCATGACCCTTCACCCAAAATTACCATCATAAATCGTTGAAGCCCAAACTGAGGCGATCAAAGAAGAGAACATCAAAGCTGAGAACCTACGAGGAATGGACAAAGCATTTAAAGTACGTCCTGATGGAACTCGTTATATCAAGAATCGAAGTTGGTTACCACTTTTTGGTAATTTGAGGGACTATAAAAGGAAGTGATCATCAAGGACTTACCTTAGGTGATTCAGGAATTGGCACGTTTATGGCCCAACTTATGGTGCCAAATTCTGAGAAACTCATGGAAGTCTTCATCGGGGGATTACCCAGAAGTATTGAAGGAAATGTTACCGCTTCAAAGCCTTAAACTTTGGAAGAAGCCATTACCATAACTCAAAGGTTAATGGATCAAGTAACAAAGCACAAAGGAACCAATGATCACAAACGAAAGTTTGATGATAGAAGAACCTTCACCAACAACAACTACCAAAACAACCGTAACAACAATAGCAACTGCAACAATGATTACCAACAACAACAGAATAGAAGGCAAGAAACTGTTAGGGCTTATGTTGCCGCCCCAACTGAAAACAATAGGTATACTGGAAGCCTTCCCCTGTGTAAGAAATGCACCCTGCATCACACAGGACCTTGCACTGTTAAGTGTCAGACTTGCAACAAGGTGGGTCATATGACTAGGAACTGCAGAAATAAAGGGCCAACCACTGGAAGTAACTTGCAACCAGTGTCAGTAACTTGTCATGCCTGTGGAGAAAAAGGGCATTACAGAAATCAGTGTCCAAAAGCAAACAACAATGCCTATGGAAAGAGCATACTTGCTGAGGGACAAGAACGCTCACTAAGACCCGAACGTAGTCACAGGTACGTTCCTTCTAAACCAACATCTAGCTAAAGTATTATTTGATTCAGGAGCCGATAAAAGTTTTGTATCCATATCTCTTGCTTCTAAGCTTAATATCCCACCAATTACACTAGATACTACTTACGACATTGAAATGGCTGATGGAAACCTAGTAGGCACTAATACCATTATCCAGGGTTGCACCATGATCTTGCTAAACCAACCTTTCGAAATTGATCTCATGTCGGTTAAGCTCGGTAGTTTTGACGTTGTCATTGGTATGGATTGGTTATCCAAGTATCATGCTAGAATTATCTGTGACGAGAAAGTCGTCCACATCCCCATCGACGGTGAAACTTTGATCATACGAGGTGATCGAAGTAAAACCCGACTAAGCCTCGTATCCTGTATTAAAACCGAAAGGTATATATCCAGAGGATATCAAGTTTTCGTAGCCCAAGTAATGGAAAAGAAGTAAGCCGAGAAACGATTGGAAGATATACCAGTAGTCAGAGAATTTCCGAAAGTTTTTCCCGAAGATCTACCTGGCCTTCCTCCAGTTCGCCAAGTAGAATTTCAAATCGATTTAATTCCAGGAACTATCTGACCAACTACTAGAGTTAGCAGACCGAGGTTTTATCCGACCAAGTACTTCGCCCTGGGGAGCTCCTGTCTTATTTGTTAAAAAGAAAGACGGATCTTTCAGAATGTGTATCGATTATCGGGAGCTGAATAAACTCACCGTGAAGAATCGTTACCCATTACCAAGGATCAACAATTTATTTGATCAACTTTAAGGTTCGAGTGTTTACTCGAAGATTGACTTAAGATCAGGCTATCATCAACTGAGAGTCAGGGATGAAGATATTCCCAAGACTGCTTTTAGAACAAGGTACGGACACTACAAATTCCAAGTGATGCCGTTTGGTTTAACTAACGCACCTGCTGTATTCATGGATCTCATGAATCGTGTGTGTAAACCATACTTGGATAAATTTGTAATAGTATTCATTGATGATATTCTCATCTACTCCCGTAACAAAGAAGAACACGCAAATCATCTGAGAATAATCTTGGAATTACTCAAAAAGGAGAAATTATATGCCAAGTTCTCCAAATGTGATTTCTGGAATAGTATCGTGCAATTTCTCGGGCATGTAATTGATAGTCAAGGAATTCACGTTGACCCCGCCAAGATTGAAGCAGATAAGAATTGAGCATCTCCTACCACACCTACGGAAGTACGCCAATTCTTAGGACTTGCCGGTTACTCTATCTTTGGAGTTTTTAGTAACATGATTTCGCGAATAATTGCAAAGTCTTTGACTGAATTAACCCAGAAAAACAAGAAGTATATTTGGGGAGCAAGATCAAGAGTCAGCTTTCCAACTGACTAACATAGAAACTTTATAATAAGCTCTAATCTTAGCATTACAGAAGGGATCGGACGGTTTTTTGTTTACTGTGATCATTCATCAGGTCTGGAGGGAGCAGTGCTAATGCAAAGAGAAAAAGTTATTGTATATTCATCCCGACAACTTAAGCCTAATGAAGAAAACTATACCACACACGACCTCGAATTAGGAGCAGTTGTGTACGCTCTTAAAATCTGGAGACACTATATGTATGCCACAAAGTGTATTGTGTTCACCAATAAATAAATAAAACAAAAAGTGACTCATTAAAGTCTTCAGCATATACTTGATCTGAACAGAGTTGAACATGATAGACAAGCCTGTTGGTTTGTGAATTGTCCAAATTACGATTGTGAGATTCGCTATCATCTTGGAAAGGCAAATGTTGTAGCATATGCCTTATGCCGGAAAGAACGAATCAAACCACTCTGAGTCAGGGCATTAGTCATGACCCTTCACCCAAAATTACCATCACAAATCCTCGAAGCCCAAACCGAGGCAATTACGGAAGAGAACATCAAAGCTGAGAACCTACGAGGAATGGACAAAGCATTTGAAGTACGTCCTGATGGAACTCGTTGTATCAAGAATCAAAGTTGGTTACCACTCTTTGGTAATTTGAGGGACTTAATCATGCATGAATCCTATAAATCAAAGTATTCCATCCACCCAGGTTCTGACAAGATGTATCAGGATCTCAAGAAACTCTATTGGTGGCCTAACATGAAGGCGATCATCGCTGAATATGTCGGCAAGTGTTTGACATGTTCTAGAGTTAAAGCAGAATGTCAGAAGCCATCCGGCTTACTGATACAACCAGAGATTCCTACATGGAAATGGGAAAGAATAACGATGGACTTCGTTACAAAACTACCCAAAACATCAAGCGGACATGACACAATTTGGGTCATTGTAGACCGCCTTACCAAATCAGCACATTTCATCCCTACCAGAGAGACAGATAGTATGGAAACCCTTACAAGGTTGTATATAAAGGAAATAGTTTCACGGCATGGAGTGCCGATATCCATCATATCAGATCGTGACAGTCATTTCACATCCAAATTCTGGCAGTCAATGCAGAATGCTTTGGGTACTCAATTAGATATGAGTACGACATATCATCCCGAGACCGATGGACAAAGTGAAAGAACCATCCAAACACTCAAAGATATGCTTCGAGCATGTGTTATAGATTTTGGAAAAGGATGGGAAAGACACTTACCATTGGTGGAATTTTCTTACAATAACAGTTACCATACCAGTATTAAGGCAGCACCATTCGAGGCACTTTATGGTCGAAAGTGCCGATCACCTGTCTGTTGGGCCGAAGTTGGAGATGTCCAACTCACGGGACCAGAGATAATCCATGAAACCACCGAAAAGATAGTACAAATCCGACAACGCTTGCAAGCTGCAAGAGATCGGCAAAGGAGTTACGCCAATGTAAGGCGAAAGCCTTTGGAATTCCAAGTTGGAGATCGTGTTATGTTAAAAGTGTCACCTCGAAAAGGTGTCATTCAATTTAGAAAGCGAGGAAAGCTTAACCCTCGGTATATTGGACCATTCAAGATCCTTAAAAGGGTCGGCCCAGTGGCATACACACTTGAGTTTCCTGAAGAACTCAGTAATGTCCACAATACCTTCCACGTTTCTAATTTAAAGAAATGCCTATCTGATGAATCCCTCATCATTCCAATGAAAGAGCTTCGGCTCGATGACAAACTCAACTTTGTGGAAGAACCAATAGAAATTATGGATCGTGAAGTCAAACAACTAAAACAGAGTCGTATTCCTATAGTCAAAGTAAGATGGAACTCTAAAAGAGGACCAGAATTTACATGGGAACGCGAAGATCAAATTCGTGCTAAATATCCGCATCTATTTTCAAACATCACTCCAACATCCAACTAAATCTCAGGACGAGATTTCTTTTAAGGTTAGGAGTCTATAATAACCCACAATTTTCCTTTATGTAATTATCCATCTATTAAATTAGATGCAATGTTCCTCAGTGTAATTTCCATCTATTAAATTAGATGCAACCATTTTCATAGAAAGATTTTTGCTTTATTCCATCTCTATGCAACGTAATTTGCATAACCAAAGTAAACGAGCTCACGCAACCTACCAATGCCAATTTCATGAACGTTTATATTAAGTAAACGTTATAATATGTCAAGTAATATGTTTTAATCACCATTTTACCATACGTTATCTATTTAACGTACTTTCCATAACGTTATATCAAAACGGACTTTAAACGTTAACGTTTATATCAAAACCCTAACTATATGTAATGTTTACATACAATACAAATGTTCAAGCTTTCAAGGCATGTGTACAAGTGTACAATGCATAACTTTTAAATATCTTTTCCCTCCTAAATCAATGTACAACTCATTTAAGCTCAATGTACAACCCGAAAATGCATGATATTCAAATTAGGCATTTTCCCTCCATTTTCCTTCTAGATTTCGTACAACCTTTTCAACACAACTTACAACACTCCAATGCACCACATTTGAACTATAGTTACCCTTTATTTCACCCTATAGCTTGATTTAAACCATAAACCCTAACCCGAAAACCCTAAACAACCGTACACCTTAAACTAGTTTTAAACTAAAACCTAACCTAGCAACCACCCTTCTCCATGATGCACCACCTTGCCTACTATCTTGCTAAGCACCACCATGATTCACCACCTTGCTAGCCTCCTTTCACCTACTTGTCACCACCAAGCAACCACCCACACACCTTAGTCACCACCTAGCTAGCACCCTACCACCTCCATCACCACCTTGGACTCCAAGCAAAACCCTTGGCCATCACTCTAAGTAAACTTGGTCCCTACTCCATGTAAACTTGGCCACTACTCCTAAATTTACCCTATATATACACGAAAACATACATACACTTTCAATTCACCATCACAACTTCATACTACCTTAAAATCATGTTCTAGCCATGCCATAGAAGATTAAGCAGAAAGTTTACAACAAGTAGAAGCCAAGAAACAAGAAGAAAAGAGTCTTTGATTCATAACTTAAAGTATTTGACCCATTTCATTAATTTTGACCCATTCAAGCTTTTGTAAGTCTTTCCTTATTCAATAAGCTCTTGTATTGTTTTAGATTATATATCAACTCCTATACATCCTTATGATCTCAAGAAATCAGCCCTTAAACCTTAAAGCTTACTCATTTGGTTTTCCTAAACCAAACGCACTCTAAAAACCCTAAAAAGCTCTTTTCGTGTATCTAACAAGCTATAAGCCATAAGTTGTTATAATAAGCTATTACAATAAGCTCATTTATCATTTCTATAAGCTTAAAAACAAACTCTAAAAGCTCTAACCCAACGGGTTAAGATTTCAAAACCAAACATACCCATTTTGGATATTCAAACTCATAAGCTCTTTTCATAAGCTACAAGCTCGTAAAACTTACATATTTTAGCTTATAGTAATAAGCTATAAGCTGCAAATCCATTTCTAAATAAAAAATATCAAGATTATAGAATTTGGACTAAAAACGCAAAACATTTCATGCATAAGGGTATATATTGTAACTTTTAAAACCTTATTAAACTTTCCGGCAAAAAATGAATTATCTCTAAGGGTGGGGGGAGGGGGGGGTGAGTAAAACTTAGTGTTGTTTGCAAACTTTTCTAAGTTAAGGGTTGAATGTTTTAGAATTATATATAAAAGGTTTAAAGTTGTATACTAATATATATACCAAGGGTATATATTGTCATTTTCATATTCTCAAAGGTATAAAATGTAATATTTTTATATTAATTATAAAAATATATTTAAATATTATAAGACTCGATTTTATTAAAACCCGACACATTTGTCGTTATCATTCATCGATCGAAACATTATAAAATAATTATGTTATATATTTAACATAATTTATCAACACTAGCTTTTGAAGAAACTTAAAATCCTATCATTTAACTATAACGTATCACGTTACTAGGAAATTTCATGTGAGGGGTTTTTCATTTGGGTATACGTCTTGACGAGTTGTTGGATTTACGATTTAAAGTGTCATAGCTCCTCAAATGTTTACTACATGACCTCTAGATTATGATAGCCCAAACAGTGTTACGATATTTCCATAAATTAATGAACCAAATTAACATTTACGTTAAACTTTATGAAATAAAATTTGGAATATCAACAATCAAACTGAGACTTGACATATTATCTCAGGTTGCGTGACGAGGCTGTTTACTCCTATTTGAATTAAATTTTAAATCAATCAACTACCTTATCAAGGTGGGTTCATAGCCTCGCATTTAAATATTTTGAATGTTTTATAAACCCGCAAGGGGGATACGTGTTATAAACCATGAATACAAGTGTTTTTCAACTGTATGCTATCGTGATATATTATTGCCTAAGTTACCTTTATTTGTCATGAGGCTCCCACAACATCTTTGGGTAGAGGCTCCTACCACATTTTTGGGTAGAGGCTCCCACAACATCTTTGGGTAGAGGCACCCATATGGAAACAATTTGTAACAACTTGAATTATGGTAAATGTCTAGTTACATGAGCTTAGGGCAATAATACTGTTTTTCATGATAATTGTAAATGCATGCAATTATTACCATTACAATGACTTGTATTCAACTAATATATTTCAAACCTATGAATTTCACTCAACCTTTGTGTTGACCCTTTTAGCATGTTTATCTCAGGTAATTGAGCAACCTATGGCACGGAGTGGCATTGGACTTGAGGACGTCCAAACTTGTTATCATTCAAACTTTATGTTTTCATGTAGATTTTGGGACCTCTGTTTTTGTAAAACTCTGATTATATTGAATGATAACTAAATTTTCTAAAACGTCTCTTTACGAGTCATTTTCTATGATTGTGACTGTTGATTCATGAAGTAATACCCCAAAACTTAGCTTCCGCTGCTATATGTGAAAAATGGGGGTGTTACAGATTGATATCAAGAGCCGCGGTTATAGAGAACAAGGTTAAAACCTAAACTATAACTACTTTTCATCCGAGAAAGTCCTCCGGGCCATTGAATTTCCCCGAATAGTGTATGTAAGAGATTTGCGTAGCAAATAATACATAACTATTTACTAAATATAAATAACTTATACTTATATTCCACTGGGTTGTTACAAAGTGATGTCTTCACCTACTCATCTTACTTCCGATGTCGAGGATGGTTTTTCCTCTAATTTCCCTAAATTATCTCCCGGCCTCTCTGAACTATTTCCTAGCTTCACCAGGAAATACTTCTTCTTTATCTGAGAATGGTTAATCCCACTAGCCATCTTATCCTCTCATGATGATTCATATATGCACGCAATACAAGCATATGATGCTAACAATAATGAACCTCTGATTCCAACACAAGCTCATATGATTTCACCAACTACTTTACCTCCGTCTCTATTATTATCACCATTGTTTGATTTCTTTATTCGAGAAGAAATTCTGCCACCCCGTGAACAATCCCATTTCCGATCATCTTCCTCTACCATTCCTCCAGGCCAACCTCAAGCAATTGAGATTGGAGAGAATTATCATGGCGCTCCAGACACGTTATACGCACGCCATGAAGAACAAATCAAAGATATTTTGAATCACTTAGATGAGCTCTCTCTTGACCACATTGAGGAAATGAAAGATAAAATAAAAGTTCATACAACAAGATTTTGACAAACTAAAGACCAAACTTCAAGAAGCCCGTACTCAAATTGCTGGACTTCAGAGAAAGTAAATGGGACATAACGACAAGATTGCTCTTGCTCGCTTAAGAATTTCTATTTTAGAACTAATCATCAAGGATGTCCAGGTTCGCCACCAATCAGATATGAAGAGTCTTTTTGGATACAATCCATAAGCTCAGGAACCACAAGAGAGGACCACCAGACCACTAGACTAGATCGTTATCATTACAACTTTTGTTTAGAATCTAACCACGGGATGTGTGGCATAAGTCATCATGTAACCCACCACATTTAATCATGTCAGTTAATTGGAATACAACAACAAAATCTTCACCTCGTAACATGTCATTTTAAGGGCATCAACGCGATTGATTAACGTCTTATTATTTTTCTCGTTACTTCTTATGATTTTGGAAAATCATACCATAACATTTTTTGTATATCTTGTTTTGTGCCGGTAATGCTTGAATAGGATGATTTATAATTGTCTTATTGAAATGAATTAGACGCTTTTTCATTTGAAAAAGAAATTAAAATCACTGAACCAATAATTTCTAAATTCCTTATTTACTCATAGATTGGGACGCCTTTGGATGTAAATAACGATTTGCAATTGAGTGGGCTTAAGTGTATGGCATTCGTACGAACAATTTTCTTTCATCCGTTTGTACGAATACTTCCTTTTCTTGGTTTATTTAATCATTATCATGAGTCTCTAGACTTCTTTCGGTTTGGAATTTGTTCATTTCATTATCTCCGTGTCTATCTCTGGAAGTCTTAAATTCTAAAATTCCCTGTTATAGCTTGCAATGTGATATCAAAGAATGATCACAAGTCTTTGTATAATAATGAGAATTTTCATACCTTAACTTGTGACATGACTATATCATATTATGGATTCTTATTCTATGTTGTCGTGTATATATTGATAGAATGCCTCCCAAAAGAACATCAACATCTACAGCACCAGCTATGACTCAGGCTGCCATCTGGCAACTAGTTGCTGACAGTGTTGATGCTGCTCTGGAAGCACAAGCTGCTAACATGGCAAATACTGACAATACAAATAGGAACCCCGAGCCAAGAGAAACTCCTGCTGTAAGAAAATGTACTTACAAAGAGTTTATGAGTTGCCAACCTTTCTACTTCAATGGTACGGAAGGAGCTGTTGGTCTCATCCGTTGGTTTGAGCGAACTGAATCAGTATTTTCTCGTAGCAACTGTACCGAGGACTGCAAAGTGAAATTTCCTACTGGTACTCTCACCGAATATGCCTTGTCCTGGTGAAATTCCTATGCTAAACCTATTGGAATAAAGTAAGCCGACAAGATCGCCTGGACTGAATTGAAAAGGCTCTTGACCAATAAGTATTGTCCTCGAACTGAAGTCAAGAAAATGGAGGACAAATTTTACAACTTGGTTGTAAAAGGAAATGATCTCAAGACTTATGCTAGAATATTCCAAGAATTGGCAACTTTATGTCCAAACATGGTGCCAAATAATGAGAAACTTATGGATGTTTTCATCGAGGGATTGCCCCAAAGCATTGAAGGAACCGTTACTGCATCAAAGCCATAAACTTTGGAAGAAGCCATCAATATAGCCCAGAGGCTATTGAATCAGGTGCTAAAGCATGGTTTTGTGCAGGGAACCAACGATCATAAACGAAAGTTTATTGATAGAAGGAACACCACCAACGATGATAACAACAACTACCCCAATAATCGTGACAACACTAACTACTCCAATGATCGCAACAACAACAACTACCAAAATAACCATAACAACAACAATAACAACCATTACCACCAACAGCAGAATAGAAGACAAGAAACTGTCAGGGCTTATGCTACCACCCTAACTGAGAACAAAAGGTATACTAAAAACAAAAGGTACACTGGAAACCTTCCTTTGTGTACAAGATGCACCCTACATCACACAGGATTTTGCACTGTCAAGTGTCAGACTTGCAACAAAGTGGGTCATTTGACCAGGGACTGCAGAAACAAAGGACATCTATCTCCAAACATCACTCTATCATCCAACTAAATCTCAGGATGAGATTTCTTTAAGGTTAGGGGACTGTAACAACCCTAAATTTTCATCAATGTAATATCTACTTATTGTATTAACTACAACCATTTTCACGGGAATATTTTTTTTATTCAATCCATTATGTAACATAGTTTGCATAACCAAAGTAAACGAGCTCACGCAACTACCAATACCAACCCCATCAACGTTTATGTCAAATAAACATTATAATATGTCAAGCAATATGTTCAAATATCAATACGTTATCTATTTAACGTACCATTTATAATGTTTTTATAAAATGAACCTTATACGTTAACATTTAAACCAAAACCCTAGTACCAACTCCCTTAAATGCCTCATATACACCCAGTATCCCAATAATCAAATTTAGTTAAATTGACTTCGGATGTTAATGTTTGGTTGCATGAGCTTAGGGCAATAATACTGTTTTCCATAATAATTGTATTCGTAGCAATTATTACCACTTATGATGTCTTGTATTCAACTATTACATTGCAAACACTATGAATTTCACTCAACCTTTGCTTTATTCCATCTTTATGCAACGTAACTTGCATAACCAAAGTAAACGAGCTCACGCAACCTACCAATGCCAATTTCATGAACGTTTATATTAAGTAAACGTCATGATATGTCAAGCAATATGTTTTAATCACCATTTAACCATACGTTATCTATTTAATGTACTTTCCATAATGTTATATCAAAACGGACTTTAAACGTTAACGTTTATATCAAAACCCTAACTATATGTAATGTTTACATACAATACAAATGTTCAAGCTTTCAAGGCATGTGTACAAGTGTATAATGCATAACTTTTAAATATCTTTTCTCTCCTAAATCAATGTATAACTCATTTAAGCTCAATGTATAACCCAAAAATGCATGATATTCAAATTAGGCATTTTCCCTCTATTTTCCTTCTAGATTTTGTACAACCTTTTCAACACAACTTACAACACTCCAATGCACCACATTTGAACTATAGTTACCCTCTATTTTAGCCTACAACTTGATTTAAACCATAAACCCTAACCCAAAAACCCTAAACAACCCGTACACCTTAAACTAGTTTTAAACTAAAACCTAACCTAGCAACCACCCTTCTCCATAATGCACCACCTTGCCTACTATCTTGCTAAGCACCACCATGATTCACCACCTTGCGTACTACCTTGATAAGCACCACCATGATTCACCACCTTGCTAGCCTCCTTTTACCTACTTGTCACCACCAAGCAACCACCCACACACCTTAGTCACCACCTAGCTAACACCCTACCACCTCCATCACCACCTTGGACTCCAAGCAAAACCCTTGGCCATCATTCCAAGTAAACTTGGTCCCTACTCCATGTAAACTTGGCCACTACTTCTAAATGCACCCTATATATACATGAAAACATACATACACTTTCAATTCACCACCAAAACTTCATACTACCTTAAAATCATGTTTTAGCAATGCCATAGAAGATTAAGAAGAAAGTTTACAGCAAATAGAAGCTAAGAAACAAGAAGAAATGAGTCTTTGATTCATAACTTAAAGTGTTACCTATTTCATCAATTTTCACCTTGTTCAGTAAGCTCTTGTATTGTTTTAGATTATATATCAGCTCCTATATATCCTTATGATCTCATGAAATCATCCCTTAAACCCTATAGCTTACTCATTTGGTTTTCCTAAACCAAACGCACTCTAAAAACCCTAAAAAGCTCTTTTCGTGTATCTAACAAGCTAGCTGTTATAATAAGCTATTTCAATAAGCTCATTTATCATTTCTATAAGCTTAAAAACAAACTTTAAAATCTCTAACCCAACGGGTTAAGATTTCAAAACCAAACATACCCATTTTGGATTTTCAAACTCATAAGCACTTTTCATAAGCTACAAGCTCGCAAAACTTACTTATTTTAACTTATAGTAATAAGCTATAAGCTGCAAATTGATTTTGAAATCAAAAATACAAGAATTATGGATTTTGGACTTAAAATGCGAAACGTTTCAAGCAAATGGGTATATATGTGTATACAAATTTGAAACTATAAACTAGAGGCTGAAAGAGTGTTCAGACATCCCTACAATAAACGTCAGGGGTTTATGTTTTGCCATATTTTTTAAAGTTTAGGGATGAAATTGTTTTATAAAAAATCATATAAAAAAGGGATAAATATTGTAAATATATAAATACCAAGGTATATTGTGTCATTTTCATATTCTCAAAGGTATAAAATGTAATATTTTTATATTAATTATAAAAATATATTTAAATAATATAAGACTCGATTTTATTAAAACCCAACACATTTGTCGTTCACCAATTTATCGTATCGAAACATCAATAAACAACTATGTATAATAAATAACAAAAAATATCATACTAACTGTGTTGAATAAACTTAAAAAGATAAAATCTTATCATTTACACTTTAACGTACACTGACTCTAGGAAATTTCATGTAAAGGTTTTCACATTCGAGGGTATCACGTGTTGAACGAGTTGCTGGATTTACTATTTAAAGTGTCCTAGCTCCTCAAACGTTTACTACATGACCTCTGAATTATGATAGCCCGAACAGTGATACGATGTTTTCACAAGTTAATAAACCAAATGAATATTTACGTTAAAATTTATGAAATAAAGTTTGGAATATAAACACTCGAACTAAGACTTGACATATTACCCCAGGTTGCGTAACGAGGCATGTATACCTTCACTTTGAATTACAATTAAATCAGTCAACTACCTTATCAAAGTGAGTTCATAGTCCCACCTCTACATGTTTTCTAACCCCGTGGGGGGATACATGCCATAAACCATGAATACAAGTATTTTTCCAACTATAAGCCTATCCTGATGATATTTATTGCCCCCAATAGGATTTCTATTACTTCTTACCTGCCATGTATTTCTTAATCAGAACCCATTAGTCTACACTGCGAGTGAACGTGAATTAATTGTTGATAGTATCTATTAGGGGTGACGACTCCCGTTGTGTGTACCCGTACATTGTGGTAACCCAAAACGCATCTATCTGTTATGAGAACAAAGGGTAACTTATTGGCAAGTTACCTTTTCCTTAAGAACAATTGTTTCCTTCAAGGTCGTTAAATTGACTTCGTGATGTTAGATGTTTTGGTTGCATGATCTAATGGCAATAATAACTGATTTCCAGGATATTTGTTTTTCGATAGAGCAATTATTACCACTTTATGATGCCCTTTTGTATATCAACATTACATTGCCCAAACACTGTGAATTCCACTCAACTTGTGCTGATCCTTTAGTCATGTTATTAATCTCAGGGTAATTGAGCAACTATGATACGGAGTGTCATTGACTTTGAGACGTCTAAAAAAAAAAAAAACAAAAAAAAAACTTTGTTATCATTCAAAACTTTTATGTTTTCATGAGTACTCTGGACCTCTTTTGTAAAACTCGTGATAAATATTAATGTATAACATAATTTTCCAAAACCGTCTACTTTTTGAGTCTTTCTAGATTTTATGACTGTTGGTTCATGAAGTAAACACCCCACATAAGCTTCGTCTGCTATATTCAAATAAGGCTTGGTGTTACAGAACGACTTTAATATTCTTTAACTGTCCTCACGATAAAAATTAAAGATTCTTAGATTTGAAATCACGAATGAATACGTCAATTGTTTTTAAGTGTTTTATCACTAATTTAATACACTAGGTGGAATTGGAAAATTTAGTGATACACCGGTAATAATTAAACTTAATTGAGTAAATTTTTGTTTAAAATTTATTGATACTAAATGTATGCACTCATTTCGTACATATTTGCCACGTCAAATATAAATACCATTTTAAATAAGTTGTTGCCATCCAATTTGTAAGAACACTTGCAATTGCCTTTTACATCACGTGAGACGTATGTGGATTACAACCCAATGTGATTATACACTTTTCGTGAGACATTGGTGTTACATAATCACAGTTCTTGATTGGACAACTTAATCGGTTTAAGTTGGTGAGACCTTAAATTCAAGGCATAGATGGGATGAAACATGCTTACTAGTTCATTAGTGAAATATAGTAAGTCCCATAATGTTCTAGGAATTGAACCGGTGGCAATTATTGATCGTCAATTACCTTTTGAATACACCATTGCTAGCAGATCAACCGATGTGATGGTGGTATGTCAAGTAGGATCCTAGCCTTTGAGAAAGAGTAAATTAGACGGTTCGTCCCTGTGGTTTAGGCCAAATCCCTATGGTCGTCCTTGATATTTTTTTGCCTCGTTAATCCTTAAAAACAAACAATGTAACACCATCCATCCCTATCTCTAACGATCGTTATTTTTCTTAGTTAAGTTCCGTTAACCCCATCCACGTGCGTCACACATGAGGGTATTTTGGTCCTTGTCTTTTTGCCCCGTTTATAATTTATAAAAATATCTATACTTCGAAAAAAATATTCGAAAAAAATATTTATACTTCGAAATTTTTTATAAAAGTTTATATTTCAAAAAAAATATTTATACTTTGAAAAAAATATTTTTTTAAAATAAAAATTATATAATGTGAAAAAAAGTATTTTATTTTATACTTCGAAAACAAAGTATTTTTATACTTCGAAATAAAAAATTTATACTTCGAAAAAAAGGTTTACGAAAAAATATTTATAAAATTTTTAAGAAAAAATATTTTTTTAGAAGTATAAATATATTTTTCGAAGTATAAATTTTTTATAAAATTTTTCGAAAATAAAAATTGTAAAAAAATTATTTTTTTCGAAGTATAAATATTTTTTTAAAATTTTTTAAAATTTTATACGTCGAAAAAAATATTTATACTTCGAAAAAATTAATTTTTAAAAATTTTTATTTTGGAAAAAATTTATACAAATTTTTTACTTCGAAAAATATATTTATACTTCGAAAAAAATATTTTTTCTTAAAATTTATTATAAAATAAAAATTTTATAAATTTTTTTACGAAATCTTATTTTTTCGAAGTATAAATTTTTTATTTCGAAGTATAAAAATACTTTGTTTTCGATGTATAAAAAATATTTTTTTCGAAGTATAAGTATTTTTTTTGAAATATAAAACTTTTATAAAAAATTTTGAAGTGTAAATATTTTTTTCGAATATTTTTTTATAAATATTTTTTTTGAAGTATAAATGTTTTTATAAATTATATACTTTTTATTTTATAAAAAATTTAAAAAAATATATTATAAAAGGGGCAAAAAGACAAGGACAAAAATACGCTCATGTGTGACGCACGTGGATGGGGTTAACGGAACTTAACTAAGAAAAATAACGATCGTTAGAGATAGGGATGGATGGTGTTACATTGTTTGTTTTTAAGGATTAACGAGGCAAAAAAAAAAGATCAGGGACGACCATAGGGATTTGGCCTAAACCACAGGGACGAACCGTGTAATTTACTCTTTGAGAAATTAATTGTTTATATGGTTAAACATGGATAGTTAATTTTCTTCAAGGAGTATTAACGAAAATACAAAAATCTTAAACTTTATATGTTTTGTAAATGGCATTACCTGCTCAAAACATAAACCATTCGGCTTTCAGGTCAATGTTTGAAAGAGAAAAACTTTTTGGTTTAAATTTTAATGATTGGTTTCGTTCACTAAAGCTGGTCTTGAGAGTTGAAAAGAAACTTTATGTCATTGAACAACCTATTCCCCTTGCTCCTGCTGGTTCCACAGACTAAGCGTTTGTGGAATGGAACACAATTTACGATGCTCATAATGAGGTTGCTTGTCTTATGCTCGGATGTATGACTCCCGAACTACATAGACAGTTTGAAAACTCCTCACCTTATGACATGATTCAGGAGCATAAATCTATGTTTGAGAAACAAGCTGGAGTTAAGAGGTTTGACCTAGTTCAAACTTCCCATGCTTGCAAACAAGAAGAGGGAAAGTCATTGGCTCATATGTCATTAAGATGAAGGGATATGTGGAGCAACCGGAACGTCTTAGTTATGTCCTCTCGCAAGAAATTAGTGTTGGTTTAATCCTGAATGGCCTCACTAGTGACTTTGCCGGCTTTGTAAGAAACTACAATATGCATAACATGGGGAAGACGATTGGTGAACTACATGCTCTGCTTATTGAGTATGAGAAGGGTTTACCTAAAAAGGCTGGTACACCTCAAGTCCTGGCGATTCAAGATGGTAGAATCCAAAAATCCAATAAGAAATCACAAAATACTAAAGGGAAGGGTAAAGAAAAAGGCAAAGGCAAAGGCAAAGATAAACTAGTTAATGTGTCGAAGCCTAAAAACCCTAAACCTTTTGCTAAAGAGAACCCGGAAAAGGATGATGTCTGCCACCACTACAAAGAGGTGGGGCATTAAAAGAGGAATTGTCCTATTTATCTTGCTGAGTTGATGAAGAAAAAGAAGCAAGTTGGCATTGCCAGTTCTTCAGGTATCTTCACAATAGAATTATTTTCTTTCCCTAATAAATCATGGGTGTATGACACTGGTTGTGGTACTCACATCTGTAACATAAAACAGGGTCTTAAAGGAGAAAGGAAGCTGAAACAAGGAGCTTTCTATTTGTACGTGGGAAATTGTGTTCGTGCACAAGTAAAAGCTATAAGAAGTTTTGACATAGTTTTGTCTAATGGCCTAGTTATTTGTTTAGACAATTGTCATTATGCACCTACTATAACTAGAGGTGTTGTTTCAGTTTCTCGTTTGGTTGACAATGGTTTTATCTAATGTTTTACGGTTTATAGTATTTCAGTTTCTAAGAATATTGTTCTTTATTTTAATGCTATTCCACGTGATGGTATTTATGAAATTTATATGCTTAATCTTGTGCTAAATGTTAATTCTATCGATAATGTTAGTAGTAAAAGAGCCAAGCATAACTTGGACTCTACTTATATGTGGCACTGCCGTCTTGCTCATATAAGCAAGAAACGTATTGAAAAGCCGCAACATGATGGGCTTTTAAAGTCAACGGATGATGAAACCTTGGATCAATGCGTGTCTTGTTTATCGGGTAAGATGGAAAGCAAACCTTTTTTGCATCGTACAGAGAGGGTGACTGATCTTCTTGGGCTAATACATAGGGATGTTTGTGGTCCACTTAGACATGTGTCAAGATAAGGTGCTAGCTACTTCATAACCTTTATAGATGATTTTAGTCGTTATGGTTATGTTTATTTACTTAAACATAAACATAAGGTCTTTGAAACATTTAAGGTTTTTAAGAATGAAGTAGAAAATCAACTCGGGAAGACTATAAAGGCACTTCGATCAGATCGAGGAGGCGAATATATTAGTCAAGAGTTTAAAGATTATCTGAAAGCTTGTAGAATTGTCCAACAACTTACTCCTCCATGCACACCACAACATAATGGCATGTCTGAGAGGAGAAATCATACTTTGTTGGACATGGTTCGATCAATGATGAATCTTACAACTCTGTCATTATACTTTTGGGATTATGCTCTAGAGTCTGCTACACGCATTCTCAATATGGTTCCAACTAAGAAGGTTGATAAGGCACCATATGAATTATGGTATGGAAAAGTTCCTAACTTGTCTTACTTAAAGGTCTAGAAAATGTGAGGCGCTTGTAAAGTGTGATACGCCTGACAAACTCCAACAAAGATCTATTAAGTGTATCTTTGTAGGACACCCAAAAGAGACAATCGGTTACTAATTCTACTTCCCACCTGAAAACAAAATTGTTGTTACGAGGTATGCTGAGTTCTTGGAGAAGAATCTAATCTCTCAAGAAGCCAGTAGGAGGGCGGTAGAACTTGAAGAAATTCAAGATGAAGATACATCACCTTCTAAAGACACTAGCGAAATTCCTGCTGACGTTAAAGGTTTCGAACCACCTCAAGAGGATGAAGCTCTTGTTCGTAGGTCCGTAAGGACACATCGAGATCCTGAACGCTTATGTCTAATGTAGAAGTGGAGGAGCATAGTTTAGGGTATCTTAATGAACCTACTAACTATAAAGCTGCATTATTAGATTCGGAATCTGATAAGTGGCTAGATGCTATGAATGCGGAGATGCAATCCATAAAAGATAATCAAGTCTGGCACTTGGTTGATCTTCCTCCAAATGGAAGAACTGTATAGAAGTAAATCGGCTTTCAGAAAAAAGACTGACATTGATGCAAAGTACAACTACCTAAACGAAGCTCGTCTCGTTGCAAAAGGGGTTTTACTCAAACCTACATGGTCTGATATAAAGAAAAGTTGCTCACCATTTGCTGAGAATTCACGGAAGCTATAATATTCTTCTATAACCATAGAGCGGTAAATTTCTATGACTATGAGATATGACAAATGGATGTCAAAACTGCCTTCTTAAATGGTTATATTGATGAAGATATTTATATGGTGCAACCTGAGGGTTTTGTTGATCCTGAACATCCCAGAAAAGTATGCAAGCTTCAAAGATTGTTGATCCCAATAGAATAGATCTTGCTTAGCTTGTATAAAGTGTCACACCCCACTAAGGCGGAACCGCGAGGTGTAACATATTAATAAACATCACACAAGCTGATAGATAAAACACCATACATGATTTAGATAAAAGAAAATAATCCGAATTACAACAATACCAAATACAAGTTTAAAGAGTACAAAAGTCAACAAATGTTATTTTTTCTTCCGAACATGGATCACCCAAAAGACAATAACTTGGAAGAAAGTAGACATCTTGAACATGTCCAAGAGCAAGTACACTAAATTTCCACCTTAGGAATGTCACCTGAAAAGCATGATAAAAACGGTCAACTATCAAAATAGTTGGTGAGTTCTCAAGTTTATGTACACCAAATATAGTTTTATAAAAGAGTTGATGTCCGATAAAAGTTTCCAACTCAATGGCTAAATTAATCAAAACAGTTGTCTAACAACATCGAAATCAATTTTCTAACAACAAGTTGAGAGCCAAAACAAATCAAGTTTGCAAAACATTTTTCTCGTTTACATTAAGTACATAGTACAAAAATCAATCAACATGTATGTTATGTCTATAGTTCGATGCGAGGCAACTACTTTAAAACGTATTCAGCCTAACCGTTCTAAACATCCAATCAAGTTCCAGTTGTATAGTGTGGCACAAACACTTAGTACTATGCACCCTTGTGCAGGGAGTGAGAGGGGCTAATCTCCTAATAACACTATCCATAAGTACTAACGTCTCAATCCCGTTGAGGGGAAAGTGAGTTAAAAGTAGTGGCGGGTTCCAAGCATACAACAACATACATATTAAGTTCAAGTTCAAAGTTCAACACATTTCCAAAGTTCAACAAGTTCAAATCAAGGTACCACATACGTTCAAAAAACAAGTTTTAATCTCAAATGTGCTCATAAATTGATTACTTCATAGTATGAGTATAAAAAAACGACACATCATGCGGTTCCACCACCAAAACATTAAAAACAAGTAAGAAAGAAGGGGATGTGAGAAACCACCAAAATGAGATACCAACGATGGTAAGTAACTAAGAAAAAGCGGCGATGACAAAATCTTATCCGTCGGAACCTAATAATAATAACAAATATATTAATAAAATCAACATGTATTTTAAAATATGCAACCCCGATTGTAATTACGTTATATGCATGTCACTTCGTTACTTTAGCGAATCCATGAGACTACACTTGCTTTTTATTTCAATGGCTATCCATTTCTGAGAATTTACGGCACGTTTTAACTAGCACTAGTTTATCACAATTATATCGACTTGCCAAACAACCTCAACACTTGCTTAACTCCCATCTCCAGGTTCCATTGTATATTTAATTAACTTTACTACTTCTTAAAAACTATTTTGCTCTCCAAAGATTCTAAGCAAGTTTTTCCTTTCGAAATACTCAGCAACACTATAACTAGTTAGAAAACAGCAAGGCAGAAAAGTATCCAATAGTTTGTCAAACTCAACAGCAGCACCCTTAAACGATTTTAATAAAAATCTGAAAAAATTACAGAGGAGGTCACACACATCATGTAACAGATCTCCAGATTAAATTTCGTCAAAAATATTAAGTTTGACGCCGCCTTCACGGGACATCATGTGTCTTTTGGACAAACGAAATTCAGGACGTCGGGACGAATGCCGAGGCAGCGAGGCGGTAGGTGGGAGTAGTAGGCAGGCTAGGATATACTCTCTGCTTTGTAGAGCAAACACTAGATGACGCATAACACTTTCAGTACCACACAGCATGACAGACACACTTTGTTGTTCTCGAAGTTTGTAGTCAGTACCACATATCATCTTTACAAACGAAATTCTGGACAGCCAACACAGTTTTAGCACTTAATCTTGTACAAAGGTTTTGACTAACTTTTACACCTTGAAAATCGACGAGGCCTAGTTCGTTGGAAAGTAGACTCGAAGTAGATAACTTTAGGGTCCTGAAAACCTAGAAAAGCTTTTGAAACGACCACGTTATGACATCCGAAAGTTGACCCAAATTCGGATATGAAAACTGCCATTTTCTGAAATTTGCCGGAACGGTTTCCTAATTAAAATCGGCCATAACTTTCTCGTTTTTAAGAGTTAGAAGCTCTAATTTATACCAAAACGATCATTAGAACGACCTCTACAATTCTAATCACTAAAATCCCAGATTACATCACGCTAAACCCGCTGATTTTTAGTCCAAACTTTCTGCCCTAATTAAGGGTTATAAAACTCTTTAAACCCATCACTATTTTGCACAAATCTCACATCCCACAATCTCAAACTAACCTACACTTTACCCTAAACCTATTTAACCATCGACAATCACCAACAACCTCACAAACATCACATGCATCCTAATCAATGGATTCCCAATTTCATAAAATAGACATGCATGTACATAATTTTTTAATAAGATTTTGAAAATTAAATAAAAAAGGAAGAAAAGTAGCTTACAATGTAATCACAATAGAAGATAAATCAAAAACTATAAACCCTTGAGGGTTTATGAACTTGGTCGAACCACAAAGGGACCCGAAACGAACCCAAAATCAACTCTTTGTTATTCCAATCTTGTTAAAAACACTAAATCTTGAACCCTTGCAACACCAATTATACCCAATTTGATCAAAACCCAAAAGAATCAAGAATCAAGAAAAAATCAAGATTTTGAGTAACTTGATGTATGGTGATTTTTGTTTTAAAAAGGATGATAGGGGTTTAGTTTAGGGATGATTAGAAGTGTTTTCTTGAATTTTAGCAATGGTGATGGTGGTTTGGTGTTGGATGCCGTCGAACAGAAGAGGGAGAGAAGGAGGAGACGGTTTTTTTACTGTTGGTACTATTTATTTCAAAAGGGAAGTAAATCTATTTATGGGAGAGTATAAATCTAGATAGTATCGACTTGTATAAAAAAGATATAAGGGATGTTTGTGTGGGCTTGTTGACCGACCATAGGGGGTGTTTGGGCTAAGGATACATTTTTTTTAAACTTTGTATGACACTAAATTTTGGGCCTAAGCTTTCATTTAAATTGTTAATAATTATAAAAACATGACTTTAATGCGGTTTCAGCTAAACGCGGGTAAACATCGAAGAAAAGTAGTAAAATAAAATAATTAAGCTCTCGAAGCTAAAAATATGGAGATGTTGATTTCTTGATCGTTAAAACGAATAATTAACCAAAGCTTGACTCGTGAATAATTAAAACTACGATTTTTACTGAATCGACTAAAAATAATATAATAAATTCTATAAATTTAGAAAATAGAATTTAAAGCTTGGGATAAACATTGACTCGAAACTCGAGATGCACCAAAAACTAGCGTTAAATGCTAAGAGTCATGTAACCACATAAAAGTGACTCCAATAATAATCAAAAGAGTCAATCATCATACGTTTACTTTCGGTTACTGTCCTCAAAATTAACGGATGTCACAGTTTTCCCCTGTTAAAGGGAATTTTGTCCCGAAATTTCAGTTGCTCGTCCTAAGCCATAACGCTCGCGAACAGTTGCGGATACTTTCGCTTAATCTCGTTTTCTCGTTCCCACGTAAGTTTTGGTCCTTGTTGGGGATTCCAATGAACTTTTACAATAGGAATCCGACTCTTTTTCAGCTTCTTGACCTTACGGTCCATGATTTCCATAGGTTTTCCAACAAAATGTAGTTTGTTAACGATCTTGACTTCTACTAGCGGTACATGACACATGGAATATGTCATGAATGTCTACAAGTTCTTATGGTAGACGCAAAGGATAATCACCATAACCCACTCATTCGACAACTTTGAACGGTCCTACATATCTCGGTGAAAGCTTGTTTCTCTTATCAAAATGTACCACGCCTTTCCTAGGCGACACCTCCTTCCATATAATTCTTCGAAAGGAGCACAATTGACGCTCTAGTGGTAGCCGTTGTTGTATGAAAATTCTACTAAAGGTAGATGAGTATCCCAATTTCCTTCAAAGTCAATTGTACATGCCGAATGCATATCTTCCAATGTTTTCATGGTACGCTCACTCTGACCATCGGTCTATGGATGGTAAGCAATACTCATATCCAGTTGCATCCTTAATGGTTTATGTAACGATTGCCAAAATTGTGATGTGAAACTTACTGTCACGATCAGATATGATTGACACAGGCACCCGTACCTTGCTACGATCTCGTTGATGTATAGTCTTCCAAAGCTTTCCAACTTGTAGTCTTCACAAATAGCTAAGAAATGCGCAGGTTTGGTTAGTTGATCGATAATGAATAATTTGAGTTGTGTCCGCTATTGGTTTTTAGTAATTAAGTTACAAAGTCCATAGTGATCTTCTCCTATTTCCTCTTGGAAATATCTAGCCGTTAAGGAAATCCAGAGGGTTTTTGATGTTTTGATCCAGGATGTACAGAGTACCTTGTAGCATGAGCTTCATTCATTTTCAAAGTTCTTAAATTGCCATAAGCCGGCACCCGAATTCGTTCAACAAAATATAATATGTTGTCTTCTTTCCCTTCAAGCTGCTTCTCAAATCCTCGCAACCTTTTTGCCAGAGTATTGATGACCTTGGAAGCTTCGCTCTGAGCTTCCAGTATCCTAGCCTTAATGCTAGAGTAAATTGTCATGCTCATAGCTCAAGCTCGTCTTGGTTTCATCTATTCCTTCCTGCTCAATGCATCAGCTACTACGTTTGCTTTACCTAGATGGTAGCGAATCTCTCAGTCATAATTGCGAAAAGTTATATCCATCGCCTCAGATGCATATTCAATTCTTTTTAATCAAAAATATGCTGAAGGCTTTTATGATTAGTGTAGATAACACTCTTTGTTTCGTACAAGTAGTGTCTCCACATTTTGAGTGCAATTACCACTGCACCTAACTCCAAATCATGAGTGGTGTAGTTCTTCTCATGGATTTTGAGCTGTCTGGATGCGTATGCTATCACTTTGTTTCTCTGCATTAAAACGCAACCAAAACCTTGGTTCGATGCGTCACATTAAACTACAAAATCATATGCGCCTTCGAGAAGTGCCAGAATTGGGGCATCACACAACATGTCCTTTAATGTCAAAAAAATGATCTCTTGCTCATCACCCCACTCGAACTTCTTATTTTTCTGAGTCAACAGGGTGAGAGGTTTTGCAATCTTCAAGAAATTTACGATAAATCGCCTATATTATCCTGCCAATCCTAAGAACGAATGGATCTCGGTTAGGGTCTTAGGGGTTTTCAAAATTTTCATTGCTTAAATTTTGCTTGGATCCACATGTACACCTTCATTGTTCACTACATGTCCGAGAAAATGAACCTCTTGTAGCCAGAATTCGCATTTCAAAAATCTCCTGAACAATTTCTCCTTTTTAAGCAACTCCAATATCAACCTTAGGTGAACATTATGCTCCTCTTTAGACTTCGAATAAATCACGATGTCATCAGTGAAGACGATGACAAACTTGTCAAGATACGGATTACATATGTGGTTCATAAAGTCCATGAATACCACATGAGCATTAGTCAAACCGAAAGGCATGACCGTGAACTCAAAATGTCCGTACCTTGTCTTGAATGCAGTTTTGGGAATATCTTCTTCGCGTACTCTCAACTGATGATAGCCAGATCAAAGGTCTATTTTTGAAAAATACCTTGACCCTTGCAGTTGATCAAACAGGTCATCGATCCTAGGAAGAGGGTAGCGGTTCTTGATAGTTAGCTTGTTCAGCTCTCAATAGTCTATACACATATGGAACGAACCATCCTTTTTTTTTCTTAACAAACAAGACTAAGGCTCCCCAAGGTGAAGAGCTAGGTCGTATGAAACATTTTTTTCTTGGAGCTCTTTAAGTTGGTTGGACAGTTCTTGCATTTCCGTATGTGACAAACGATAAGGTGATTTTACAATAGGCATGGCTTCAGGGACAAGATCTATGGGAAATTCTACTTCGCGAGATGGCGGTAACCCTGATAAATCTTATGAAAACACGACAGGGAAGTTACGTACGACATGGATATCTTTGAGTTTCAGTTTGTTCACTTTCATGATCTTTAACTGTTTCAGATTCCCTTCTGGACGTTCTCCATGAACTTCTAAATTCTCTTCGTTGAATAACAGAATTTGGACTATTTTATTATAACAAACTATCTTAGCTCTAGGCCTTGACAACCAATCCATTCCTACGATCACGTCGAAACTACCATGTCCAAAAGGAATCGAGTCGATGATGAACGTATGACATTCTTGTTCTAGCCCACATCCGCGGACAATCTTGTTGGTTTCTAACTTTAGATCATTAGCAATTTATATAACACCCCATGTTTTAGGACAATGTACGACGTTGATAAAGTCGCTATTTATTCTTTTGTATTGTACGCGTTTGTTTTTAATGGAAATCGTTAAGTTAAATCGCGTAAGCAAGAAATAATCAGTTAACGTAAACGGGCATCAAGCAAATTATTGTTTACGTCAAACAAGGGTTAAGTAATTATTTTGAGGATAATTATTAACATTACATAAGTTATTTTATCGGATACGTGAAAGTGTTTACCTTTCACGATAAATAACAATTAGGTTTTCCCGGAAACCCTAAAAATTAACGTACGCTTCAACAAATACCTACGTTTATATACAATGATCGAAGTTTATAAAACTTTATGCATATGTATATATTTATACACGTCTCATATGATTATACAAGATAACAAATACTTTACAAAATACCAAGACATTACAAGTATACCTTTTAAATAAAAACTACACATTACATTTTTATATAAAACTTTACTTACACTTTTCTTTTATAAAAGTGCAAGTAAACATATAAAAGAAAAGGAAAATAAGCTAGGAACATCATCCCTTGATTTCATGGGATGATTCCCATTAATGGATGAAAATGGTTCCCCACTCGTTTAAGGGGAACATAAGAAACCACCATTAAAAAACAGTTAAACCAATTAAACCCCGCTAGAAAACCCTACCCCTTTTTTGTTGGTCCCCCCCTTGAAACCCAACCAGGCCCCACAAACCCCAACTCCCCCTTGGGAACTTTCCCTAGTCCACCCCCAAACCTTAGCCACTGAGAAAATATCTTTTTCCAAAAACCCTTCCCTATAAATAACCATGCCCCTTCCATATGTTGGAAGCGTTTAACTTAACACTTTTCTACTTACCATAAAAATTTCTTCCCCTTTTCTACCTCCATTTTTATTTCCCTAGCCCAAAACCCACCCGGCAACCAAAATAAAGCCCCCATCTAAAACAAATCATACAAAAATATTTTTACTACAATGAAAAATACAAGCCCTATACACCTCAATCCCTAAGACCACAACCTCGGTGGGTTTTTAGAATTTTAAATAATTTTAAAATATATTTAATAAAATTGGTATAAATAAAAATTTTAACTATTTTTATTTAAAATTTAATGTATTTAAAGTTTTAAAGTTTTAAGAAATTGAAAACATTAAAACTATATTAAATAAAATTATTAAATGAAATTTTAAAACAATTTAATTTATTAAGATCAGAATTATTTTTTTTTACTTTTTATTTATTATTTTTTAAATTTATTTATTTTTTATAATAACAAAGCAAATTGGTTACTTGCATTTTGCAAAAAAGTGAATTTAAGGAAAAGAAAAGTGGGAAGAAATTAATGGGTTTTTTTTTCAAAAACCTAATCTAGGGTAATTTATATAAATAAGCTTTTGTAAAGCCCCTTTGGTTTATTTGAAATCAAAACAACGGTTTTGAGCATTTTAATTTCTCAGCTCAACCATCCATCCCTAAGGTCTCTAATTATCCCCTTTTATAGAACATTTTATTATCCATTTAATTTTAGTATGAGTAATTATGTTTTTTATGGGCAATTCAAATCACCACTAAAGGGACTTTTTTTAATATGGGGTAAAATTGGGTTTTACACTATAAGGTTTTTTCTGAATTTTATGGCACTTTTAAATTTCCTTTCAGTCATAAACGATTAAATAAATCCCAGGGGAAAAAAATGAAAGGTAAAAAAGTATGTTTATAACCAATAAAACGTTTTTAAAAGATAAAAACCTTGTTTTAAGTATACAATGAGTGGTATTTATAAAAAGTTTTTAAAATAAAAAACAACCTTTTTTTTAATACAAGAATACATTAGTTTGGGCTAATACAAAGGGGTGCCTTTGGTTTATTATTTAATAATAATTTCCCCGAATTTTCCCATACAGTGGGTTTGGACCCTCAATAAAAAAAAATATACCCGCCCCAAATGGAAATGGTACAATTCCATAATGATAAACGAAAACTTCGAAAAAAACGCGATTTTTAATAACCGAAAAAAAGATACTAGTAAGTAAACGAGTTTTACGACCGAGAAAATCTTTAATAAAACCTAATTTTTTCTAAAAAACATCACTAATTCCCCATTAACAGAAACCTCCCCAATGAATTTTTTTTTTAAAACCATCAAAAAAAATTAAATAATACACTTTTAATTTAACGAGATCGTAACTCGAAAAGAATCGCTAAAGAACGGAAAACCCCTGATTAAAAAACCCGAAAAAATTAACCTACGACCCGTTTTTAACGAATAACATCCAACAGAGCCTCCCTCTATAAAAAAGTACGCGGTTAACACATATACATATGCTAACTATTCACACGACACTGTGCCATACCGGCAGACAGCCATACACAATATTCTTTCAGTCAGGTGGAAATCACACGTCACCTTCCTTCATGTCACTAAAAATAGTATAATAAACTATTTACAGACACCATTGTTCAGCAATAAACAATATGAGTCCATAAGATCACTCGACTAACAAAATAATAACAACCACATTAAGAGACGAGATTTTCATCACACTGAGCACAATAGTCCGAGATGTGTCATCTAGCATCATACTGCTGCGCACACAGGACAAGATTTGTATTGCATACACATCTATTCAAACGATAGGCGTTGCAGGTCCTCCACGACGTCCTCATCTATCGCGCTGTTAACAAACGAGCGCAGATAAAATACAGATAGGCAACACAACACGAGTTATATAGACATGTTTGTGAATCTAGTTAAAAAAACACTATTTCCCAAGCAACGTAAAACGCTTAAGCGAAAAATCACTACTGTACTGAACATCGCGACAACCCGACAAATAATACATCACAAGTATTTTTTTGGATCACGTCGTCCCCCTTAACCATTCTGCGCAGATTACTTAACAATCCGATGGGAAACAGCTCAATGCACAACATCTACTGGCGGTAACATCGCTCAAGCTATAATTATACATAACAGAATGCGCGTAACATCTTGACTCAAGAACTAATACCTGAAAATTTTTTAAGTACGAATCTCTATACTCAATACTATTTACACTCAAACAAGTATCAATTCATTTTCTGTATGCCTCTATGCTAAAGCGCGGTTTTCCACTTTACAAATAATATATAATAGGTTACTATTCTAGACAGATCACAGCTAATTATAGCAATCGGAGTTATCTCGTCAATATCAAAACTAACTTTGCTCATACATATCAGATCAAAGAGAATTAAACACATAATCGAATAGTTAGTATATTTTCATGAGATCAGACATCAACATTCGTACCACATGCCTTATACTATACCTGGAGGATTTAAATCTTGTATTTTGGTTACTGAGAACCGATACGCACGCACACACAATCATGATTTCGTTCATAAACTCAGCGAGAATATGAAAAAAAAAAAAGATAAGAGGTAATGTGTGGATGCCAGGCCAACTCTAGTGAGCGCAGATGGCACGATCTAAAAAAAACACGAGCGATCTATTCTCACATCGTGTCTAATAAACCTAGCTTAGCAATCAGTGCTAATATCTTACGATACAAGTTTGACAGTAGGTATTGTCGCACGTAATAAAACATGGATCACCTCGTTGTTCTATCTACCTAACAGTTGTCCACACGACCCAGAAATCATATCTTCTTCAATCTGCTCAATGATTCCAGAAAACGCAACATTGTATTCTCATCGCGCTTCTCGTAAGCGAAGGGATACGTTATACATTCCACTTCAATAGAAAAAGAGGCCATTGATGACAACTTTAGAGTGTATTTCAATAACAGTTAGACATGTGAGAAAACCACCTTCTCGCACTTATCATGACAAAGAATAAGAAAACAGATGAGGATAGATGGTAACCTCTAAGAGCAATTAATGCAGAACTTCACAGTCCAGGTGTGCGCACAAATACATAAGGAACTTACGTGTTTGCATATCAGCACGCGAATTATCATCCTAACTCACGATGCGTTCTTGAGACAGACTGCAATACCTCTACCCCTATCTCTTACATACGTTCAGCATGAGTAGAGTGTAGTAACTGATTGAAAGTAATTGGCACTCTTAGACATCCATGCTTAACATGATCATTTAGGGGATTGGCCAGGATGCTGGAAAGTGTCATATTGCTCACAGCCAGCTCAAGCAGGGATCTGACTGTCGGTTAACTTCTAATAACCGACGTACTAGTTGTGTCACAACTGAGAGATACATACTAGATATACCTGTTTTGTCAAGTAACTATGCAACAAACATGGGAATGATAGAGTAATCAGCATTCGGTTGAGTCTAGTGCCGATGTAGATGTAGTCATTTACACATATATTGGACTATTACAAGCAAGTCAGGAAAATACTATTATCTTGATCTATCGCGAGAGTGAGAGGAGATTTTAAGCTATGTGAACAGTTGTCCAGATTATCAGTGGTTAACTGTGACAATCGATCTCTTATCTGTCCCTCTGTCCGTCATTACGCGTGCCATTAACATAGAAAAACCGTCAATAGCAATAGATGACGTGTGTCCCAAGATGCTGAAGTATGTTTCCCACATGTTCTCCTAATGAAATAGTATATGATGCGAGGCTGAAGAGGCTAGTTCATCTTAATATAACATAAGTAGGCATAGAGCTCATTTGAAGGACTAAGAAACCATTCTGGATCTTATGTGACGATATCACGAGAGCTCGTGTGCCACAGTTTAATTCTCAGCGAGAGCCGGTGTCGCAACAGTGTACACGAAATTCAGTTTGGCATCTCAGTGCAACGCTATCTACATGTTCGCTATGGGACTACCTCTTAGGATCATATATAATACTGCATCATACAATGATATGCATTGTACAGGGAAGCATAGTCAGACGAGGAATGTAATTCGTGCTGAATGTGTAGGATAACTAATGTTGACAATCAATTTTCTACAAACTAACAACTAAGCGCGCGAGTTGGCTAGTGTTCTCTACTAGCAAAGATCTCGACTAGACGACTGATCAATGCACGCATTGTGTCAGATGATACCTATGTACACCATCAGTATAGTCTCGCGATCGCGTGAGCGAGCTGCTGTATGCGAACGAGAGCTGTTTAAGTGTACAAAAATCGAGCCAGTAAGGCTACATCACACGTGCGGGGACCGAACAAGGGTGGTGTGGGATCATCAAATGCGCCGAGACCGCCACGTCACTGAATAAATGAAGCCCTAGGCGTCGAAGGTCGTACACAGATCTCCCGACGCCGAACTAAGAGAGTTAGCTGAAGATAGAGTCACTTGGAGAGACGACTACTTAGCCCTAGCGCGCAGTCAACAAAAATAACAAAGAGACCAAGATCAAATACAAATTCAAAGACCCGAGACTGATCATATAGCCGATACCAAACACACACATCCCTTATAATAGCGAGCTAACCGCGATAACATATTAAAACGCTATCTTATATCAGTAAGTTATTACATTGGAGTAGACATCCATATGAGTACCCAGTTATATCACAAGGTTGCCCGTTAAAGCCATTGAGATACATGGTGACGATGAAATTCACGATACATTACTTATGGGGAGATCTATGTCATGACTTTACGCAAAGTACTAATGGTGAGAGTCAATGATGTAGAATCAGTGCATAATCCGCTAACAAATACCTATCCAATGAAATACCACGCTTATTGTTAAGACAGATTGCTATATACTGCTTCAGTAGTAAGAGGCTTATAAACAAAAAAACATTAACAAGAGAATTTCGACAAGAACTCGTAAATAAAAGTAACAAGGCTATAGTATGTACCACTAAACAAATGACTTCTATTTTGTGTTAAAGAGCGTAACTATCTATGCTTAGCAAAGTCTTATTTTAGTAACTTACTGGCTTCTCGTTTTGCTTCTGTTAAAACATAGCACACTTTATGCATCTCGGGTGGATACACACATAAACCGACACCTAAAACACACACAGACACACAAAGGGATTCAGTCTATGTCTACATGGGGACCGAAATTAATATCGTAAAGTCTTGGCATTCCCTCAGTCACTCTTCATCTTGTCTCTCCTTTACTCCAACCTCCCGTCAGACTAAGAGTACGACGAACAATCTCATTTGAGATGCAGTGAGAAGTGATGAAAATGTGATATCAAGATATAACAGTAAATAGTAACTATACTTAAAAAATTACTCTTTCACAACGAGCCAGACGGTATAGGATATTACCGTAGACCTTCTATCCAAGAAGATCCCATAATAAAAGTAAGTAGAGTTAGTAAGATAAGTGTAGACGATGGAAGCTAATAAACCGTTTTTTTCACAGTACGGATTGCACTCAGTATCGCAGTGATAGGATACGTGCGCATGTTAGTGAGGTTAGATGGAGATGTATCCGGATCGACTAATGTGTGTGAGTCGCGCTCTTGCAGAGAATTCTGTGCGATACTGCTTAGCATGAAGCATTAAGTCATAATTGGGGTGAGATAGCGAGTGTGTTTTTACGAAGAGAATATTTAACGTAGTATTGTACACACTATGAAAGACGCCTAGGATTTAATCATATTTTCTGATGAATACTGGCGTGTGTCTCTATAGAAATTATTACTACTTATGTACGCAAAAATAAACATAAGCCCAAGATCAAATAAGTCATAAGCCGGCTATATAAGCCGAACCAAACACCCCCTTATAATAAGCTAACCCAAACATATTAAAACTATTTATAAGTAGTTATAAATAAGTAGCCCTTGAGCCCTTATATCAAACGTTAAACCTTGTAAGTGCAAATGAACATTACTTATTGGATTCTTTCACATTTGCAATTTTTGTTCAAAGAATAAGCAAAATCCCAACAATATATCCCGAAAAGCTTATTTTGAAGTTGCTTATCTGATTTCGCTTATAAGCAAAAAGTAATAAGAAATTGCAAAAATTAAAAATTAACAATATATCCCGAAAAGCTTATTTTTAACTTACTGGGCTTCTTTTTGCATCCTGTTAAAACCATACTATGCACACCTTGTTGTATCATGGGACCAAATCTTGAAATATTTTCATTCTTTCACTTATCTTTTCTCTCCTAGCCTGAAAACGAAAATCTTCGAATTCATGAGAATGTGAAAATTTGGGATTCAAATAACATAAATAACTATGTTAGAAAATTACTCTTTTAGCGAGGCTATGGCTATCCGTAGCTTGCTATCCAAAAGAATAATAGAGGAAGAGAGGAAGAAAGGGAGAGGAGAGGCGGTCACGGCGGCGGCGGTGGTCGTGCACAGTGGTGTGAGTGTAGTGGTGATATGGTGGTGGTGCCGAGATCTGCTTTGAGAAGATGAAGTGTTATGAGAGAAGATGAACACTATGAAGACCCAGATTTGCTTTTTGTGAATATGGCGGGTCTTTGAAATTTTTGGGAAAATTTTAGGAGGGAGTTGTTTTTCATTGAAAAGACAAAGTTTTTGATAAAAGGTAATGTTTTAAAAACTGGGTCTTTAATCGACTCGGTCGAGTCACTGGGTTATCGGTTCGACCGCCGGGTCAACCCGGTCTTCCACAACAACAACAAAAATATTTCTAATGATATAAAAAATATATATATAAATCATGAATATTTTATGGTAAACGGATGAGTTGAGTTGACATTAATATACAAGTCATGTTAAATGGATGAGTCAAGATAGTATTGATATACATGAAATGTTAAACGGATGAGTCGAGATGATATTAGTATACACGTGAGATGTTAAACGGATGAGTTGAGATGGTATTGATATACATCGAGATGCTATTGTTGTACATGAGATGTTCAACGGGTGAGTCGAGATGTTATCATTGTAAATGAGTTTTTCAACGGATGAGTCGAGGTGGTATCCTTATACATGAGATGTTCAACGGAGGAGTCGAGAAGGTATCGTTATACATGATATGTTCAACGGATGAGTCAAGATGGTATGATTGTACATTAGATGTTCAACGGATGAGTTTAGATGCTATCGTTATACATGAGATGTGCAACCCATGCATGACCGGTGATAATGGCTAATTCACATGGGTCATGTGCATTAGGTTATCACTGGTCACATTCATTAATGGGTATTTGACATCATATGAGTCATATGCATTGGGTTGTAGTTGCTTTGAGTGTCATGTTACGACACATCCATGACTGGTGATAATGGGTAATTAACATGGGTCATGGGTCATGTGCATTGTGTTGTAGTGGCTTATAGTGTCATGTTATCGACCAATACATGATTGGTGATCGACAATGGGTAATTAACATAGGTCATGGGTCATATGCATTGGGTTGTAGTGGCTTATAGTGTAATAGAACCCCATGTATGACCGGTGATAATGGCTAATTCACATGGGTCATGGGTCATGTGCATTAGGTTATCATTGGTCACATTCATTAATGGGTATTTGACATCATATGGGTCATATGCATTGGGTTGTAGTGGCTTATAGTGTCATGTTACGACACATCCATGACTGGTGACAATGGGTAATTAACATGGGTCATGGGTCATGTGCATTAGGTTATAACTAGTCACATTAATTAATGGGTATTTAACATTATATGGGTCATATGCATTGGGTTGTAGTGGCTTATAGTGTCATGTTATGACCCATACATGATTGGTGACAATGGGTACTTAACATGGGTCATGGGTCATGTGCATTGGGTTGTAGTGGCTTATAGTGTCATGGACCCATGCATTACCGGTGACAATGGCTAATTCACAAGAGTCATGGGTCATGTGCATTAGGTTATCATTGGTCACATTAATTTAACCCCTAAGCGTAACCAATAACCTGTATCCTTTAACCCGTAATAGTTGACTGACGCGTGTAAAGCGGTCGGTAATAAATTACCGTTTAGAGATAGAATTACTTTAGGAAAAGTAATAACTATTAGTCTGGGGTCGTATCCTCGAAGAGAGTTGAATAGAGATTTACCATTTAGCTTTATAAAATCTAATTAAGCTCTAACGCAAATGTCTAGCTTATTTAACCCTTAAACTCCACGCCTTAGAGTAGGGCTGAGCATACGGACCGTTCGACCAGACCGGACCGAACGTATTTCGGTCCGGTCTTTGTTTCGGTGTTTTGGACCAATTCGGTCCGGTTCGGTCCAGTCGGTCTTACCAAAAAACCCAAACATTATGCCTTGTAGGACCGGACCGGACCGAAGACAGAACCGGACCGGGCCGACCCGGACCAGACTGTATTGTTTTGGTCTGGTCCTCGGTCCGGCATTTTAGACCAATTCAATCTCGGTCCGGTCCGGTCTTAGCCAGTCCGGTCCGGTTTGGACCGATGCTCACCCCTACCTTAGAGAAAGTGAAGTGAGACAAACACAAAACTGATCAAATATTAAGCATTAGAAAATAAGCAATAAGCTAGCTTAATAATAAGCTGATCTAAAAACTACTATTTTTATTAATTAAAATTGTAAACTTTTTATAAACTAAAACTGTATTTAATAATGAAAACTTTTATTAAAAAAACTTTAGCTTAAAAATAAGCTGCACCAAAAAAGCTTTAAACCAAATAAGCTACAACTTATTTAGTTTTGCTAAATTCAAAATTTTAAAAGTGAAACAAGTTGAAAATAAGCAAAGGGAGAAAAATCCACGATTTAATAAGCAGTTTCTATAAGCACTCTTTAAGCTACTAGCAAAAAACAATGAAGCATAAAATTCTATATCAAAAAGGAAATGCATAACATTAACGAATAGGTTACTCTGGCAAGATGGTAACCCGCTTGACTTCCATAAGGGAGGTCGCGGGTTCAATTCTCGCTGGGGTGTAACATCCTTTTTTATTTTCTTGTTTTTATTTTTTAAAACCTAAAAGTAGTTTAGGCTTAATAACGTGACCATATGTACCCTTTTTTTTGCTACACTTAAATAATGTGTGACAAAAATTGAGTCCATGATTTAGACACATAAACAAATACTTCATGTAACCATATATGACATATATTGAATTTACACACGCAAACACTCAATGTGTGTTAGGAATAAATCTTCATATGACTTAATACTGCCAACAGTACTAAAGGAGTTAGTACTGCCAGTACAAAGTTAGTACTGCCAGTGTTACTTAATACTGCTAGTAGAAGGAGTTAGTACTGCTAAATGGTCAAAGCTGTTGAACTGAAGATAAGAATGCATGGAGATTATTTCAGAATATTTATATTTGAATTGTAACTGAACCTAAATGATAGGCTGATATCTTTGTAAAGGGCTCCTTGTATTTCTATAAAAGGAGATCCTAAGTGTAGTGTAAATTAGAACTTTAAGAGATACATTTCAAGTGCTAGAAATAGTTAGAGAGAAAATTTGTAATAGCTTCAAGGTTTGTAACCCCAGTACTTCAAGAGTACTCGTATTATTTCAATAATATTAAAGCAGTGTGTTTTGTGTTCATTGTTTGTTTTTGTCATTACTGTTCCATTAATAAACTTCTCTAGAGTATCAAAGTGTAGATTTCGCATACACTTTGTATACATACAAAGATCTTAATCTTTGTATTTTTGATTCTCCAAGAAAACAAACTCTTTACTTCATAAAGAACATCGATCAAGGCGTGGGATCAACAAAGTGGTACAGAGCCGGTCTTGAGAAACTTGATCTAGGTAAAATGGAGTTAGAAAATTCGCGAGAACAATGCGTTGGCAAAGCTTCCCATGTCCCAAACTAGGAATATGAGATTTGGGACATCAGAACTCAACAGTACTTCAGATCCCAAGTATAGCATTATGGAGGTAATAGAAAATGGCAATTCATGGGTACCTATTCCTGTTACAAACACCAGAATCTGGTCATCAACTACATTGAAGATAGCCTTGCCCTCTACACTGAAGAAAAGATTTGTCAAGAAGAAAGGATGTCAAAGCCAGAATTCTTCTCCTCATGCACACCCAAATGAACCACAGCTTACCTTTAACCAGTATGTTGATGCGCAATCTATGTTTGTTGCTATTAAAGCTCGCTTTGGAGGAAACGATGCAACCAAGAAGACTCAGAAGGCCTTGCTGAAGCAACAATATGAAAACTTTAATGCTACAAGCTCAGAATCATTGGACTCTATCTTTAACAGGCTTTAAAAGCTTGTTAGTAGATTGGCAATTCTTGGTGTAGATAATCCTCCAGAAGATCTAAATGTTAAGCTTTTGAGAAGCTTATCTTCTGAATGGGATACACATGTGGTAGTCTGGATGAACAAACCCGACTTTGAAACTATGGTTTTGTAATATTTGTACAAACAAATTTAAAATTGTTGAACAAAAGGTTAGAGAGAACTGCTGTTTCGAACAATGATGAAAAACTTTTGGCATTTTCTAACCACTTCTAGTCCAAATAGTAATAATATAATTAATATTGTTAACACTGAAGTTAGTACTGGCACCACCAAGGTTAATACTGCTAGTACTGAAACTAGTACTGCTAGTTTTAGTGATGCCATAGTTTATGCCTTTTTGTCCACTCAACCACAAGGGTCTCAACTAGTTCATGAAGATCTTAAGCAACTTCATGATGATGATTTAGAAGAAATGTATCTAAAGTGGAATATGGCACTACTAACCATGAGGGCAAGAAATTTCTATCAAAGAACTGGAAGGAAGATCATCATTGATGGAAGCAGTACTACTGGATATGATAAATCAAAAGTAGAATGTTTCAACTGTCATAAAATGGGACATTTTGCTAGAGAATGTAGAGCACCAAGAAGTAAAGACAACAAAAATTGGAATCAAGGAAGCTCATCAAAGGCAGTAAGGATTGAAGATGCTTCTAAAAATGCAATGTGTGCTATAGATGGTGCTGGATTTGATTGGAGTGACAAGGTAGAGGATGAAATTCAAGCAAACATGGCTCTCAATGGGCATTCACAAAATTTTGCTGTATCAAATATAAATCTTGTTCAAAAACTTGTTTGCAAAATTATAAAGCTCTAAAGAAACAGTATGATGATTTACTTGTTAAATTAGATGATACTGGTTTTAAAGCAGCTACATATAAAAGAGGTTTATCAATTTTAGAAGCACAAGTAGTTAAATATAAAGAATCTGAAGTCCTTTTTTCTAAGGAAATGTCTTGCTTAAAGAAGTGTAGGTCACAAAGGAATATCTAAAGGGATTACTTAAGACTGAACTTGAAAAGGTTAACAGGAATAAAAGGAGGGGTGAAGTTAAAATTGCAAAGTTTGAAAAATCATAAAAGATTTAGATCAATTTGGTTAGCAAATCAGATACTGACAAAAAGCAAAAAGGGATTTGGCTACAATGTTTCCCCTCACCCATCATTTGGATTCTAAATAAGGACCACACATATAGACTTTTCTTATTCAGGTCTTGAAGAATTCAAAACAACCTAGTAAAATGAGTATAGTTCAGGGATTCAATTTAAAGCCAACCACTGTTTGGTGATAGAGATTTCAGATAATTCTAAGGAGAATACTGATGACTCTTTAAAAAAAAACAACAACACAAGACTGTTACAGAAACAAATCTCTTAAGTCTTCACATAAGGTAGATAAAGATTGAAAGAAAATTTTTCTATCCTGCTAATCATTCTAGGAAGTAGTACTAATCAAGCTAAGAATAATACTGATGCTCCAGTTATTGAAGAATAGTGAGTCAGATGAGATGGAAGAATTTGAGAAATTCCTAAGGTAAAAAGAAAACTGCTATAAGACTACTGTACTAAAAGAAAGAGTCAGTTAAAAACCGAAAAACTAATTAGAAGTCAATTAGGTAAAACAAAGATGTACATCGTCACAGGACCAGGGGGAATCAAAGGAATTAGGGAATGTCAAATATCAAATCAATTAGATATAACTTTGATTTTAAATAACATGTGATGTTTTATCTGTGGTATTTTGATCACATTCAATAACAGTTGTCCCCTAATGCACCCAAACAATGGTTCCAAGGAGCAGTCTTAATAAGACTAGGCCTAAAAACAGTAATCATGTAAGGCTCGTTTAATACTGTTAGGTCTGTTAACACTGCCAAGACCTTTTAGTACAGCCAGGGCTTTAATACCTGTTAGGCATCGTATACTTTAACTCCACATCCAAAATCAACAGTTCTTTGTGCTAGACCAAAGGACAATTTCAAAATCAAGTAACAATCAACTGTCAAAGGCCCCCTTTTATAAGAAAACAGCTTTAACAAAAGGTCTAATAATCAAATATTAATACTGGTAGACAAACAGTTAATACTGTTAGGCCAAATGTTAATACTGTCAGGGCAAGGGGATTTAATGCTGTTAAGCCCTCAGCATGTTGGGTTTGGAGACCTATCAAACCCAATTGTGCATCACTAGTCTTTAACAAATATAATTACATTGATGCACGAGGCAGATCCAAGTCAGTAATGGCTTTGGCCCCCAAAGATAAATAACTTCAAAGATTTTGTGTGCAGAGACAATTCCCAGCTAAAGATAAAGGATTTTGTGGATAGTGGTATTCTCAACGAGCACATGTCTGGAACATAGCCCATCTTCAGATTCAAAGACCTTTGAAGGAGGTTAGTTACTTTTGGTGTAGGAGCAAATGAGGAAGAATCAGTGGGGGGTAAAAGGTACTATACAAAAACTAATAAACTTGATTTTGAAGATGTATACTTTGTCAAAGAGTTGAAGTTCAACCTTTTTAGTGTCTCACAAATGTGTGGACCAAAGAACATGTTTCTTTTTTACTGACTCTGAATGGGTCTTGTTCTAATCACCTAAATTTTAAGTTTTGCCTGATGCAAATCAGATTATCTTCTAAAATTCTAGACAGAATAACATGTAAAGAAATTATGATATGAAAAACATAGTTCCTAAAGATGGTTTTAAAAAACTTGTCTAGTTGCAAAGGCTACACTCTGAGGAATCAATGTTAGGCATTGGGAGGCCTTGGTCATGTCCAATTTAAAAATATCAATAACTTGTCAAAGAAAATCTTGTAAGAATTTGCTTTAAAAAGATTTAGAATGACACAAACATGTTTGCCCATGTCTTAAGGCAGCAACATAGAGCCTCTTAGAAAGACCTAGGCTTTTAGTCCCATTACATAGCCATTGTTTATGCTGCATATGGATCTTTTTTGTCCAACTTTTGTTAGTAGTTTAATGCATAAAAAATACTGCTTGGTAGTTACTGATGATTATAGTAGATTTTCATGGGTTTTCTTTTTAAGAACTAAGGATGAAACTAGTGAGATCCTTAAAAACTTTATCAAAGAGATAGAAAATCTAGTGGATAAGAAGGTTAAAATAATCAGAAGTGACAATGGGACAAAATTTAAAAACCATATGATGAATGAGTTTTGTAGAGAAAAAGGTATCAAAAGAGAATATAGTGTAGCAAGGACACCTCATGGCATAATGGTGGTATGAAAGAAAGAATAGGACTCTCATTGAGGCTGCTAGAACAATGTTAGCTGACTCTAAGTTACCTACAAACTTTTACGGTAGAAAGCTTTTCTACTCATGCATGTTATTACAAAATAAGTCTTAGTAGTCAAACCTCATAACAAACACCTTATGAACTCTTTATGGGATTACACCACTATAGGCTTCATGAAACCACTTGATGTCCATGTTACAATTCTCAATCCTAAGAAAATTTGGGCAAGTATGATGAAAAAGTGATGAAGGTTTCTTGTTGTATACCATAAGTACAAAGCTTTTTAGGGTATACCAACATTAGAACCAAGGAAAGTACAGGGAAAAATTGTAAACATGTTGGGTTCTTAAGAATAAACTATGTTAGAAGGAAAGGACCAAGTGGCTGTTTGATCTGGATTCCTAACACCAACAATGAATTTAGTGCCAGTGTTTGCAGGGACTTTTCTAATGTTTCTGTAGGTATACAAGGAGTTTCTGAGTCCAGCACATCCTTTCAACAAGATCAAGATTGTATTGTCATGCCAATTTGGAAGGATGCTTCATACTTTGATGATGCTTCACTCAAATCTGTTGCTGATGCACAAATACAAATTAAGAATAGGGACTCATGATGAATGCAGATCTTCAGGATAATGGTACTGATGATCACCAATTAATACTCAAACTGGCCAGTCCGAAGTTAAAACTGAAAACAGAGAAGTTAGTACTACTGTTCCTGAAATTAATACTGCTACTCCTAAAGACTTTATGGGACCAATTCCAACAACTGAAGACACATAAGTGGAGGATCAAGAAATTGAATGGGGAATATTTTACCATCTTATGAAGTTATCTTCCCACTCCTCATACAAGAATTCACAAGGATCATCCATTATCATGTGATTGGCGATGTGCAGTCTTCCTTTCAAGACAAGAAGGATAACAACTTCTTACTCATGAACTAGGATTTTCTTGGTGCCATATATTGAAGGAAAGACTCAAGCTAGGACCTACATAGCATGCCTTTTGCTTGTTTCTTATCTCAAGAAGAAACCAAAGAGAGTTTTCTAAAGCCTTAGTGATCCACATAGGGTAGAAACAAATGGCAAGAAGAAATCCTACAGTTTCCAAAACTATGTGCAAAAATGTATGGGTTCTTGTAACTTGCCTAAAGTGTACATAGGGCTATTGGTACAAATGGGTCTACAAAAACAAGAAAGATGAAAGGGGAATTGTTGTCAGGAAGCGATAGACCTTGTTAGCCCAAATTACATACCAAGAAGAGGGCATTGACTATGATGAAGTCTTTGCTCCAGTGGCTAGAATTGAGGCAATAAGAATATTCCTGGCTTATGCTTCTTATATGGGTTTTACTGTCTACCAAATGGATGTCAAAGTGCTTTTCCTTTTATGGTCCAATTGAAGAGGAGGTGTAATGTATTCAACCTCCAGTTATGAAGATAGCTTGACCATCCTGATAAAGTTTATAAAGTTGTGAAAGCACTATATGGACTTCATCAAGCACCTAGAGCTTGGTATGACACATTGGCCACCATATCTTTTTGAGTAATGGATTTCAAGAGGACAGATTGATCAACTTTATTATTCATCAAAAGTCACAAAGGGGCATATATTTGCTTGTTCAAACTATGTAGATGACATCATTTTTTGGATCTACCAGAAAGGAGTGTTTGTGATGAGTTTGAGAAGCTTATGAAGGATAAGTTTTCAATGAGTTCTAAGGGAAACTTCACCTTCTTTTTTGTGATTGCCAGTCCAACATAGACAGAAAGGCATCTTTATCAGTCAAGATAAATATGTCCATGAAATTTTGAGAAAGTTTAACTATACAGATGTAAAGTCTGCCTCCACTCCCACAGATTTGGAAAAGCCCTTGGTTAAAGATGCAGATGCTGATGATGTTGATGAACATCTTTATAGGTCTATGATTAGATCTTTGATGTATCTTACATCATCTAGACCAGATATCATGTTTGCAGTATGTGCATGTGCAAGGTTTCAGGTTTCTCCAAAAACTTCCCATCTCTTAGCGTCAAAAGAATCTTTAGATACCCTTAAAGGCAAACCATCTCTAGGTCTTGTATTCTAAAATGGATTCTCCATTAGGAGTTATTTGCTTTACACTGATAGTGACCTATGCCTGGAGCTACACTTGATAGGAAGTCAACCACTAGAGGTTGTCAATTTTTGTGGATAGGTAATTTCTTTCTTGGCAATTGCAAGAAACAAAACTGTAGTTGCCACTTCTATAAACTGAAGCTGAATATGTGGCTACTACGCAATCGGCATGTGGACATGTCTCTGGAACCAAAACCAATTGCTGGATTATATGTCAATTATATGAACACAGTAATTTTACAATTGACAATACTAGTACTATCCTGTATAATAGAAAATCCTGTTCAACGCTCTAAAACAAAACATATAAGAGTAGCATCACTTTATAAAGATGCAATGCTAAAAAAGTTGATTTTAAAATGGCTAAAATTGTACACTCAACTGAAATGTACAGCTCTTTTACAAAAGTTTTGATGCTGGTAGATTTCAATACTGGTCCTCAATAATTGGAATGCTCAATCCCTAAGGCCCAAATCCTTTTTGGTTTGTAATGTTTGTTAAATGTTAGTACTGTTACATTTTATGTAAATTAAATACTTTGCTATTCAATTAGGTACTGCTAGTTATATTTAATACTGTTTGTTAAAATTTATTACTTAAGTTTAGTACTTAAGCTGTTATTTCTATGTCTCATGTTAATCCTGTCAATAACTCTTAATACTGTAAACAATGCCAAATGATTAGGATTGAGTTTATCCTTGTTTTAAGCCAAGCTTTTTCAGGATAAACAATGAAGTGTGAAATTGGTTACTCCATAATGTATTATTTGAGGGGAGGAAACATGTTGGTTGTTCTTGCAGTGTTGGTTATGACACCACACAAGAAATGGTCATCAGTTCATCATGTCTTATATACATCAAGAATTGACTAGTCCAGAGCAAACGACTACTGGTAAAGACTTTTCAAATCCGTTAATAGTTGATAGTTTACTCAAAACTATATGGTCATCAATGCACCATGTTTTTACAATGAAGCATTGGCTAGTCCAGAGCAAACGGCTACTGGTAAAGAAGAACCTCACCAAATCCCGTTTAATATTTTGTAGTTTTACTCAAAACTAAAATGGTTATCATCAGCACCATGTTTCACTAATGAAGCAATGGCTAGTCCAAAGCAAACACTAATGGGTAAAGACTCCTCAAATCCGTTTATGGCTGGTAGTTTGCCAAAAACTACACTTATGTGTGAATTTGTGAGCTAAAACAAAAGAGAGAATTGGTGAGCTCAAAAATAGAAAGAGAGCTGTGTGAAAAATAGACAGAGTGAAATGTGAGCCAAAAGAATTGAGAGATGAAATGTGAGCCTAAAAACAGAAAGAGATATTGTGTGAAGTTATTCTTTTAGTCTTACAAACCTTTGGAGTTTGTACTGCTTATGGATGGAGAAGTTAATACTGCTAGGCGTATTTTAATACTGCTAGGCCAAAGTTAATACTGTTGGATGACTGTTAGTACTGTTTGGGCCTAACAGATTTTTCGTTAATTAATAAAGCCGTTGAGATATTTCCGCCAAATACCTATGGAATAGGGGTTTGACCAATTGGACTTTCGTGCATCTACTACTATAAATCAAATGATTAATTTTTTTACCCCCACGATAACTTCAAATTTCTTTATATTGGTCAAATAATATCTCTCTGTTGTCTCTATTAAAGTGAAATTAACTTCACTATTCCTCCTACCTTATACTTACATACACGATCATATCCCACTCTATTACTCACAGTTTTACTCATGGCAAGTTTGGATTTTTGTGACAAGCACAACATGGTAGCGTTTCTGGAAAAATCTACGGGAAGTGCAGGGTTTCATCAGATAATAGATTTTCTCAATCAAAGTCACATTTGCTATGCACTCACCAAGAAGCCAGAGGTTTGTGTCTCCTTTATCAAACAATTTTGGAGGTCTGCTGAGGCTTCTAATGATGATAATGGCGAAGTCAAGATAAATGCTACTATTGATGGTCACTCACTGTCTATCACCGAAGGTTCTTTAAGGTGACATCTCAAGTTGGCAATCAAAGAAGGTATTCTTGCTATCCAACAACAGAGATTTTTGAGCAATAGGCGCTTATGGGCTATCACCAACTGACTCAGATAAGTTTAACCTATTAAAAGGGGTGCCTTTCACCCAATTGGAGGTTTCTTATTCATAAACATACTTCATTGCAAACCCAAAGAAGACTGCTTGGGAGCAGTTTAGTAGAAATATTGCCAGCTCGCCGAATATCCTGTTTAAGCCACCAATTAGGAGTTTTTAACTTTTCTAGATGATCTTTGAGCACATGGTGTCTAACTTCTCTAGTCCCCATAAGTTTTTGATGTACCCTAGTTATTCAGATAGCCTAGATATGCAAAACCCACCTTCAACAACACACAATAAATATATCCTGTTCCAACTCTTAGTATTAAGGTTAGGTTAATTATGAAGAGGTCTACCAAGGGATTTTCAGGACAGGAGGTTGCTTTATTCCCACATATGTTAGCTGTTACTACACCCTCATCTTCACCTTCCAGAATCACATCTTCACCTTCCCCTACACCTTCACCTTTACCTGAACCTACCGCTGCTCATACACCATCACCTACTCAACCTTCTCCTACACAACCATCACCTACTCATCCCTCACCTACTCAACCCTCACCCACACAACCATCACCAACTCAACCTGGAACAGAACACCATCTTCCTATACCCCATGACTCACCTCTCCATGTTGTTCACTCACATGGAAGTGATGAGGGTAGTTTGAAACTTCAAGAATTGATGAATTTAGTTACAACTCTTTCTGACAGGATTGGAGTTTTGGAGGCTGACTTAATGAAGACAAAGAAAAGCTATAGTTCTGCTTATACTAAGCTTATTCTCAGGGTCAAGAAGCTAGAGTCTCATATAAAGATTAGGAAAGCAAGGAGACAAGCTAGGGTTGTTCTTTCAGAAGATGAAGCCTTTGAAGATGATTCTTCTAAACAGGGGAGGAAGTTATCTGATGAAGAGGTTCAAGAAAAAGCAAGTACTGACACTGAAATATTCATTCAAGAAGTGACTCCAACTGAGGTTATTCAAGAGGGCAGTGAGAAAGCAAGTGATAAAGTTAGTACTCACTCTACTCGCTGGTGCAAGCAAGGTACTAGCTAGTAAGAAAGTCCCCAAAGTTATCATGCTAAGGTAAACCTTAGTACTGTTGGAGGAACTGTTATCTATACAAGAAGGAGTGCAGAGAAAAGGTCAAGACAAGATAAGGGAAAAGCCAATAATGATGAGAGGGAAAGCCTAGAAAATCTAAAAAGGACCTTGAACAAGAAAGGCTAAGTTATGCTGAAGCAATCAGCCTTGAAGAGCAAATGAATGAGGAACAAAGAGCTCAAATTGCTAGAGATGAAGAGATTGCTAGACAGTGGGATGAAGAAGAAAGGAAAAGAGCTATGGATGAAGCCAAAACTGCTAAGAAGATAGATTGGAATGACCCATCAGTCATCGACAGAATAACAACTCAAAAATTGGAAAGCCAAAGATAGTTGCCCAAGCAAGAAGAAATATGATCAAATATTTGAAGAATCAAGGGAACTACAAGATCAATGACTTCAAGGGAATGTCCTACAATGACATTAGGCCAACATTTGAAAAGGTGTGGGATTTTAATCAAAATATTAAGCCTATGGATGCAGATCATGGAAGTGAAAAGCAAGAGTCTCCTGCAAAAGAAAAGTCTCCTGAAAAGGTAGTGGAATAAAGAGAATTGAAAAACATCAAGAAGAGTGAAAAGAAGGGTTAAAGAACCCGGCGCAAGAGAAAGAATCAATTCCTAAAAAAGCACAAGGAAAGAAGACAAAAGCTAAAAAGAAGATGCGATAAAGATGAACTCAAAGGATTTTAGATATAGTACCAAGAGAAGAAGCTCTATTAGAGTTTGAACTATATCTACAAAGTTTTACTATTGTGATTGGAAGACATGTGTTTGACAGAGACTTTCATGTACTATCAAGTATTCAGAGGAGATGGAAGCTACAAAGAATTATAAGATACTGAGTGAAATGCTTGAAGATTTTGATTAGATGGAATGTAAAGATTGTTCAAATTAGTCCAAGGAAGAAATAGTACTTTCAAGACACAAAGATTTGATCTGATGCATTGGGAGATCTACATACTGCTTTTGAGCCAGATGAAGATGAAGAATTTGTATTGTTCATCCAATGGCCACATGAATGTTATGTTTGTGTGGCCTTTTGTAATATTTAGTCACACAAAGCATGTTTGTTTTGGGTATTTAGTCACATACAATTAAGCATAAAGTGGCCAAAAGTGTTAATAAGTGTGACCGTATGCTGTTTAAAGTGAAGAAATATGTATTTTGTGTGACTATTGATCATTCAATGGCCACATGAATTTTATGTTTGTGTGGCCTTTTCTAATATTTAGTCACACAAATCATGTTTTTTTTGTATTTAGTCACATACAATTAAGCATAAAGTGACCAAAAGTGTTAATAAGTGTGACCATACGCTGTTTAAAGGGAAGAAATGTGTATTTTGTGTGACTATTGATCATCCAATAGCCACATTAAGTTTATGTTTGTGTGGCCTTTTGTAATATTTAGTCACACAAAGCATGTTTGTTTTGGGTATTTAGTCACATACAATTAAGCATAAAGTGGCCAAAAGTGTTAATAAGTGTGACCATATGGTGTTTAAAGTGAAGTAAAAGTGTATTTTGTGTGACTATTGTTCATCCAATGGCCACATGAATGTTATGTTTGTGTAGCTTTTTGTAATATTTAGTCACACAAAGCATGTTTGTTTTGGTTATTTAGTCACATACAATTAAGCATAAAGTGGCCAAAAGTGTTAATAAGTGTGACCATATGCTGTTTAAAGTGAAGAAATGTGTGTTTTGTGTGACTATTGATCATCCAATGGCCACATGAATTTTATGTTTGTGTGGCCTTTTATAATATTTAGTCACACAAAGCATGTTTTTTATGATATTTAGTCACATACAATTAAGCTTGAAGTGACTAAAAGTGTTAATAAGTGTGACCATATGCTATTTAAAGCGAAGAAGTATGTATTTTGTGTGACTATTGATCATCTAATGGTCACATGAATTTTATGTTTGTGTGGCCTTTTGTAATATTTAGTCACACAAAGCATGAAATTTAATGATGACCGATTTCACATTTTGTTCTAAATAATAGCCACATGAATACTTCACGATGTGACTGTTATGAATATATTGGTCACATATAATCACCTTAAATGTGGCCATAAACATAATTTAGTCACACATTTATGATATGCTATGGCTATTGTAAAGGCATATAGTCACATGATCGTGCTAGAGGTAAATGTGACTATATACATTAGCTTTTGGCAAGCTAACACAGACTAAACTTTAAACACACATATTAAGTTACGTGACCATATGTACTGGATTTTGACTACACTTAAATAATGCGTGACAAAGTGTTTAGTGTGACCATATATGACATTTGGTCACAGTGTTCAAGTGTGTGACATATATTTGTCATTATTTATATGTATATCGTGACTAATGATTCCTACTTTTCATCTAGTCACGCGTTCCAATTTTCTTATTACTGGCTAAATATATTAGCAAAAGATAGCAGTCATACTTAAATAATGTGTGATAAAACTTGAACTGTATGATTTAGACACATTAAAAAGTACCTTCATGTGACCTTATTTGCCATTGGTCACATTGTTCAAGTGTGTGACATTACTCTGTAACTTTTATATGTATATCGTGGACTAATGCTTCAAGCTTAATTGTATTTGTCGACGCGTTCCAAATTTTCATTTTTGTGGTAAATTAATTTCACCCAGTTACCTTTAGCCACATAATTTTTTTGTATGACTGTCATGAAAATACAGTTCAATGGTCCACACTATCGAAATTTTCATGTGTTGGCTAATTAGTAAATGTTGTCCTATTTTTGGTACCTTTAAGCCATAGTCCATATGTGATAGTCGTGGCCGTTCCATTTTGCCCATGTGTGACCAAATCCACTTTTTGTACTAGTGCAAGCAACCAACATAAGAACTCTTCGATCCCTTCGAAGCCTGATCGTGCCCGTATTTGCACAATCAGTGGCGCCATCCGTGGGACCCGCAACAATTAGTCCCGTTCTAACCAAGTCAAATAACCTCAAAACCACTCTACCTACTTTTCCGGCATGACAAACAGAAGAGAAAGGACACCACCACCGGGTTTCTCGACACCACCTCAGATACCAAATAACACCACTAGTGAAAGGCCGCCTATGACTACTACCGTGTTTGCCGCCACTACTCCTGAAAACACGCCATTTGCATATCATGCTTCCACTTCGGCTAATCCTAACCCTATGATTAGCCCTGCCTTCGTGGAGGCAAATTATGAAATCCTTGAATCTCTCCTAAGAGAACGACGAAGGCAGATACGTAATGAAGATCTCCGAACTGAACTCGAATACTTCAGTGAGGACTATGATGAAGAGCGAGAGATGGAACCAAGACCTGAGCCCCACAGGGAAGCTACTCCAACCCTTCGGCCAAGGTCCCCCGTAGTTCGTAGGCAACGAGAAAGAGTTGTGGGATTCGAGGAAGCACCGAACAGGGAAGGAAGCAGGAGAGGAAGGAATGCCGAAGGTACTAGGCCTTCAAAGATTGAAGCAAGAGAAGGTGAAAACAGGGGGTGAATCTTCCCCCACTTTTGGCGGCTCACTTGGGAAGGAACGAAAGCGGTCAACCCCTACGATCCTCTTTGACCTCCGTACAGGAAGGCCACCAACCTTCGACTAACATAAGGGGGGGGGGGAGGGGGGGGGGGGGGAATATCCCTCCTAAAGGTCACTTCTATCACACTTGTTATTTCCTTTATATTAGTAGTTCATGGCTACTCCCACTGGAATTAGTGCCTATCTATGTTAACCCTTACTCCTCAACATATGCTGGCTTGTCAATGGACAAACTTAAATTTCGTTTTCCATAACCCAGATTGGTAATCCCCCTGCTGGGGGCACCTCCACCTATCATCCTCAAGGGGGTATATACCACAGGCTTTCACCAACAATGGCGTGCCTTCATACAATGGGTCTATGTATCTCACAGTTACCCCTTCGAGTAACTACCTCTTCTATACGCAGCCCATGTGCGCACCACCAAATATGCTTGTATACCCAAATCCTGCAGGCTCCTTCGCAGACTCCACAAGTTCTGCAGCCCCTTTTGTTCGCTGGATTGAGGATTATCCTCTTCTGAACAAACTAAAAATTCCCTCCCATATTGGTTCTTATGATGGAAAAGGGGACCTAGATAATTTCTTGCACCTTTTTGAACGGGCCATCCACATGCAGAAATGGTTAATCCCGTAGCTTGCCACATGTTCACATACACCCTCAAAGATTCCGCCTACATATGGTGGAATAGTCAGAAAACATGTAACATTCTCAACTATGAGGATCTGAAGGCCAAGTTCCGGTCACACTTCAGTCAGCAAAATGAATTCACAAAGACACACTTGGCGGTTCACAATATCAAGTAAAGAGAAGGCGAAAGTACCAGGTTCTTCGTTACCAGATACTCTGATGATACTCTACAGGTTTTGGGTCTATACAAAGAACAATGCATCTCTGGGTTCGTTCATGGTTTAAGGACAAGAAGCTTAGTCGAGCATCTCTCCACAGACCTCCCATCCACCTACAAGGGTTTGATGGAAAAAACCTACACCTGGATCGAAGCAAGATAAGTGGCAACCAATGGAACTCCTAATGATCGAAGGGAAAACTTTGAAAGGTCGAAGAGATCCTCTTAGGACAATAACCGAGGACAGAAAGGCAAGGATAGGTTCTCCCCATACCGAGGACCAAACCATGGACTGCTCTCTAACCTGTCCAAAAGCCCAAGAGAGATCCTCGCCACAGAAAAGGCAGCTAAGAGTTTCGAACAGCCTCCTCGTATGTTTGGAAGCAGGCGGTCACAAGACATGTCCAAATATTGCCATTTCCATGAAGACCATGGGCATGACACCAATGACTTTCATCAATTAAGAAACCAAATTGAAGAAGCTGTAAAATCTGTACAACTTTCCCATCGTGTGAAAGGAATCAAGAAAGAAAAAGAAAAGACCTCCGAAAACCAGCGAACAGAAGGGAAAAAAGACAAAAGCACCGCACCAGTTGAAGCACCTATACTCATGATAAGGCAAGATGAGTCATATATAAATAATAAATTTGAAAGTCTTACCTTCGAAGGAAAGGAGATTATGTTCCCTTCGGGAGATAGCAATTCTTCAGCACCAGTAGTAATAAAAGCTAAGCTATTTGGAAGAGAAGTGAACCGAGTGTACGTGGCGGCGAAAACTCATGCGAAGTAATTTATGAACACTGCTTCATGAAATTAAAACCGTCCATCAGAGCATCCAAGATAGACTCGAAGGTCCCTTTAGTCGGATTTTCAGGAGAAAAATCCTGGTCAATTAGGAAAATCCCTCTGGAAATCACGATAGGTGATGCCCCCCTCACAAGAAAGGAAACTCTTGACTTCGTAATAGTTAAATCTGATTCGCCATATAATATGTTACTGGGGAGGACAACAATGCAGAGAATGGGAATCGTAGTTTCCACCATTCACGGGGCCATCAAATTCCACACCGCCGAAGGGATTTGTATTGTATTCTCGACATATGAATCCGATAAGGTCAAAGAAGGAGTAAAGAAGGTCAGAAAGATACCCCCGGTGAGTGAAAAAGGAGTTTTTAGCTGCACTACGGCAGAAGAAAAAGTGATCATCAGCAACAAGTATCCGGAACAAATAGTCACTATTAGAAAGCATCTACCGAAACACTTCAAAAGAAGGTTACGAGACCTCCTGAAGGCCAATGCGGATGTCTTCGCATGGACCCATGCTGATATGACGAGAATTCCTAGAACCATTATGGTTAAAGGAAAACCCTTCAATACAGAACACAAATAAAATGAATACAGCCATGTCAAGCCGATCAAGCAAAAAAGAAGGGGTTTGGGCCCCGATCGCAGTACAACCGCTTGTAAAGAGGTGGAAGAGCTAATGAAGGCAGGAATCCTACGAAAGGTCAAGCATCAGACATGGGTAGCCAACCCAGTCATGGTAAAGAAAAGTGAAGGAGGATGGAGAATGTGTGTTGATTGCACAGATATAAACAAAGCCTGCCCCAAGGACTGTTACCCTTTACCCGAAATTGACTGGAAGGTAGAATCTCTTAGGGTTTCGGCTAAAATGCTTCTTGGATGCATACAAAGGTTATCACCAGATCCAAATGGCAGAAGGAGATGAAGATAAGACGTCTTTCTTCGTGGGAGAAGGGGCCTTTTGTTACTGAAAGATGCCTTTTGGTTTAAAGAATGATGGAGCAACACACCTAAGGTTAGTAGACATGGTCTTCCACGATCAAATAGGGAGAAACCTTGAGGCATACGTCGACGACATGGTAATCAAAAGTACGTCCGAAGAAGAAATGTTGATAGATATTAAGGAGACTTTCGAGAAGTTTTGATCAATCAACATGAAGCTCAACCCGAAGAAGTGTTCCTTCGGCGTCGAAGAAGGCCCATTCATAGGATACCTGATTACCAAACAGGGCATATGGGCTAACCCCTCGAAGGTAAAAGCCATCACTGATGTTGGGCAGTTAAAGACGCTCAAAGACGTACATAGTCTTAACGGAAAAATAGCAGCCCTCAGCCGTTTCCTATCAAAGGGCGTCGAAAGATCCTTTCCCTTCTTTAAAGTACTCAAAAGCTGCACATATAAGAAGAATATACAATGGACTACGCTCACGACACTGATACAAGAAGAGATTCTAATAATATATCTCACATCCTCGACAGAAAGCATAAGTACCGCTTTGTTCGCAAAAAGGGAAGAAGACCAGGTTCCTATTTATACTAGCATTGGTACATGCAACAAGGAGGTTACGAAGGTACTTTCAGGCACATATGATAACAGTCCTGACCAATTCGCCCATAAAACAAACACTTACTAAACTCAAAAAATCAGGACAATTGGCTAAATGGGCAATTGAATTAGGAGAGCATGACATTGTGTTCCAAGAAAGGGTGATGAAACGCCTAAGGATTACCTGATCGAAGTGCCCCTTGAAGATAACAAAAAGGAAACAAAAGAGAAAGCAGACACAAAGCCAGCAAAAACAAGCTGCGAATGGAAACTATTTACCGATGGAGCTGTGAGTTCTGATGGTTCCGGCGCATGACTAATACTGATAGATCCCGAGGGAAAAGAATATACCTACGCCTTACGCTTTAGATTCGAAACAACAAACAATGAAGTAGAATACGAAGCACTATTTGTAGACTCCTAGTTATTGGTAAATCAAATAAAAGGTACCTACGTATCCAAGCAACCAACGATCAGAGAGTACTTACAGAAGACTAAAGAGGCTTTGAAGGGCTTCGACAGCTACACGATCGAGCACATCCGAAGGAACCAAAATAAAAAAGCTGACGCATTAAGCAAGCTGACTTGGATGACCTTCGAACATCTTACTAAGGAAGTGTTGGTCGAAGTCCTATCAAAACGGTCAATAGAAGATAAAGAGATCTTACAGGTTGAAACTAAAGAAGGAGAAAGCTGGATGACTCCTATCCATGTGTACTTAGTGAGTGGTCTATTACCGGAGGACCCAAAAGAATCTAGGATGATCAAGGTCAAGGCACCTCAATGCAAGTTGATTAGAGGAAACCTTTACCGAAGATCCTTCTACACCCTATGGTTTCGCTGTGTAGCTTCACCACAGACTGATGACATTGTAAACTAGGTACATAAAGGTTCTTGTGGTTTCAATGCAGAACCATGATCAATGGTGGTTAGAATCATGAAGCAAGGGTATTACTAGCCCTCAATGCACCGAGACGCTACAAAGATACTTCAAGACTGCAAAAAATGCAAGGAGCAATCCTCGATAAAGAAAGTAGCAGAAAGCAACGCGATGACAGCCGGAAGTGGATGGCTATTCAGTCATTGGGGAGTTAACATTCTGGGGCCTTTACCAACAGCTCCCAGAGGTTTCAAATTCTTGACAATAGTCGTAGAACACTCCAAGAAATGGGTAGAAGCAAAACCCCTGACCGTTATAAACAGAATGCATGCAGAAAGATTCGTATAGGAATACGCAGTGTGCAGATTCGGAGTGCCATTAACAATCAGCTCGAAGGACCAGAAGCATTTCCAAGAAGGTATTTTCATAGATCTTTGCAAAGGATTAAAAGTCACATAATCCTTCTCTCCTATTACGGAGCATACAGAAATAATGAACCACATCGAAAAGCAATTGGCTCAAAGTCAACAAGGATGGGTGGACGATCTCGCTCAAATAGTATGGATACATAGAACGCTTCTAAGAAATAGCCAAAAGGAGACACCGTTTAGCCTAACTTACGGCTCCGAGGCTATAATCCATATATCCGAAACTATTGTTACTTAAAATGATAGATGAAGGATAAAAGAAGTTGACAAGAGAAGAGGAAGCAAAGAAATAGCTTCAATCAAAGAGGCCTACTATTGAAGCAAGCTCCGCAGGCACCATAGTAAAAGGAGTAGTCAGTCCATTTATAATGTCGGAGACTTTGTCTTACTTTTGCAAAACAACACAGGAAGCACGCAGGTATGGTAGGGTCCCCACATGGTGAGTGAAGTTCAAGGAAGGGAACTTTACAAAATTATTGATGCATCTGATCACCCGTTAACTCAAACTACAAAGGGTACAAGCCTTCGTAAGTTTTACATGTAAAACTTACCTTTTACAGACTTCTTTATTTTAAACAAAAGTCATGGTTTCGACTATCCAAAAAAGTGTAGCAAATTAAGAGTTCATAAGCAAGATGATGTACATCTTTCTACACTACTAATGGAACAGACTTCTAAATCTTTTGTGTCGTTATTTACAACAAAAGACCTCATCAGGCCACACTTGAGCCTAAATACTACTAAGTTCAACGTTCGTAAGGATGTTGTAGGGCCACACATGAGCCCTACAAAAAAACATCCATAATATTCATGTTAACTTTACTCATTGCTTCTTTTAGCGTTGAGGACTTAATGAAGTGGGTCGCAACCCTTCATTCAAAAATTGACAAATAAGTCAAAAGTTTAAGGCCACGCTTGAGCCTCCGCTTGATAAAGCACAGAAGGGAGTCAGACTGAAAATCCTCCAAATCCTCGAACATGATTAGGGACTGTGTTCCCCATGGAAACCTACCATAAGGTTTAACAACTAAAGGCCATACTTGAGCCCTCACTTCATAAAGTGAAACTTTACTAATAAATGATGAAAGGGTCAGACCAAAGTCCCCCAAAGTCATGACAAAAGAAGCAAAGGATATCATAAACAAAATGTAGGACTGCGTCCCTATATTTAACCCCCCTAAAGGGAGGATACTATTCGAAGTCAACCTTGAAGGTCGACATAAACTGTTTATACAATGGCCAACATAAACCATTATCAAAATTAAATTGTTTAAAGGTCGAAGCCTGGACAGTAACAAATTGTTCAAAGGGTACATGTCACCCTTAAAGACTGAATTAACACCAACATGGTGACCTTCAAGGAAGTTAAGAAGATTGGGGCTTCACAACAGAGGCATCTGCAGGAGGAGACATTAGAATGGAGACTGGAACTGAGGATGGGGTAGCCCTTTGAGAAGAAGGCAAGGGGACTTGAGTCTTTGAAGGAGCTGGTCTTTGCAGAGTTGGGGGCTTCTTTGACAATAAGGCTTCAATAGGAGCTGAGGGATCCGCCACAAACTCATTCAACCAAGGAAAGGTGGCGGTGGCAAGACCGTTACTGGATTGAGTATGATCCTTATTGTAAGAAGAACGATAACCTTGCACCTTTGACAAGTCAAAAGGCTCCTTCGTATCAGCAACCTGCTCGAAAGCCCTATATCTCCTATACACAATAGCGAAGGACACAAGCTTACCAACATGCCTACCAATTTTATCACTATGAAACAGTTCCATCACAGCATAAGGAATGGCCTTTGATACTACCTCCCTCCTATCATGTTTAAGCTCCTTAACCTCCTTTTGGAGAGACACTTCAACTGCCTCTAACATGTTGATCTCACTTGAATAGATCTTGCTTAGCTTGTAAAAGGCTTAGTTGTATTGAATAAATCTAAGACAACTATGGTAGAAACTTTGATTGAATATATCAAAGACTATGCAGAATCTAGTCTATGATACTAAGAAGAACAAGCAACAAAACAGTGACAAACAAGATTGTATAATACCAAACTTTAAGCCTCAATATATTAATACGAACACTCTTGATAGTGTTAAGGTTATACAAAACCTTGAAGCTATAAATGACTGAATATGAAATGAGATGTATATGAACTACATGCTCTAGGGTCTCCTTTTATACACCAAGGAACCCTAATGGGCTTACAACGCGTTTTCTACTCATACATATCTTGTTGGGAAATAGATTGTAAAGACTTAATACTGGTAGTATAACAGTTAAGTCTGGTAGTAATTAGTTAGTGGTACTAAGTTAAGTCTGGCAGTACTATAGTTAGTACTGGTCGTATTTAGTTAAGTCTGTTTATGTAACAGAATAGAAGTAATAGTTATCTTAGAGATATTTTAGGAGATATCTTAGGAAAGGATATGTATTATCCTTTCACACGTTTTGTAAAGCCTGCTAGGGTTTTCCTTGGTGTATAAAAGGAACCCTACGGCATAGAGTTTTATATATGTAATAGAAGCATTGAAGCTTAATAGAAATCAATAGCAAAATTAGTATTATTGTTCATCTTAATTCTTGTGCCCCCCCTTGTTAAGATTCCGCATTAACACTTGGTATTCATAGTCAGTGTCTCTCACATAGTTGATTTGGATTTATTCAAGTTAACTATTGTCTTACAAAGGCTATATAGATCCAATCAAAGGACCTACAAGTGGTATTAGAGCCAATAGAGGGGACTCTGAATAAGGACGAATCACAAGATCACAAACAAACACTCTCCTACAATTCTTTACAAAATTCTCCAACCTGCTATGATGTGTTCTCACCAACAGTCTCAGTGATGATGAAGAAATCAAACCATGAAGATGCATCAGACACTGTGCTGAACCTAAACAAAAAACAAGTGATTCCTAATCAACTTCTATCTCAAATATCAATCTCCCAATTCTGCAAAGGAGAGTATGATAAATGGGCTAGGGAAGAAAAATGGAAGCATTATCCTTGAGTACATTGACATATTGTTGTTGGTAAGGGTAATTCAGAATGGCAAACTCCTAGAAGAGAATTCAACTGGAAAAGGATGGTATTGTTCGAATATTTTCACAGTAAATGGTAGAAAATTCATGCTGTTGAAAAGAAAGGATGCTAATGAATATCTTGCTGGGGTCAATTCCCAAGGAGATTATGAGAATATTTTCATGGAATGGATGGATGCAAAAGAGATAGGGAAGCCATCAGAACTAGGTTTGGTGGTAATGCAAAATTTCAAAGTAAATGCAGTAGTATGTTTTCATAATAACGTTTGAAGCATTTACAATATCCTGTTCGGAAGGGTTAGAAAAAGGACATGACAGTTCCAACAATTAGTTCTCGTGGAAGCGACATGGTGCTAAAGTATCAAATTAGGATGCAAAATTATAAGTTTCTCAGGTCGTTGCCCCCAGCATGGTCCAATCTGGCAATAGCTATGAGAACTAAACCAGATGTTGATACTTTATCTATTGATGACTTGTACAATAACCTTAGGGTTTTTGAGCAAGAAATATAAGGTGCCTTAAAACCATCTTCAAGTGCTCAAAATGTTGCTTTTGTTTCACAAAGCAAAAGAAGCACTAATAAGGTTAAGTCTGGTTTTACTGGTGCCTACAATACTTGCACTCCTTCCACTTCTTTAACCAATATTTCTAAAAAAGAAGTTCTTGCTGGTTTTGCTGATGAAGTGATTTACTCTCTCTTTGCCAAACAATTAGAGGTCTGGGACTTGCTTCATGAAGACCTGGAACAAATTGATGACTTGGACATTGAAGAGATGGACATAAACTGGCAGATAGCAATGATTGCTTACGTATGAAGAGTTTTATAATCTGAAAAACAGGAAGGAGAGTTCGTATGTGGAAATACACCTATTGGTTTTGACAAAAAGAAGCTTGTATGCTACAATTGTCACATCAATGGTCACTTTGCTATAGAATGTACACAAAGGGGGTAACATGATGGAAAAAAAGATAGAGACTTCATTTTATCAACATCAAGAAGACTGGGAAAGCAAGAGAAAGAATCAGATGGGCTTGCTGATAATGGATGATGGGATTGTCAATTGGGGAGAACATACTGAAGTTGAAAAGACAAATCATGCACTTATGGCTATCAGCTCAAGTAATGAGGTATCTTTGTGTTCTAAGTCAGCTATGCAAACTAGAAGCAAAGTGTAACAAAAATCAGGAGCTTCATGAGCTTTTTCAGCTTTATTCAATGAGCAGTAAAAAGAAACAATCAACAAAGTTCAAACAGCATTGTTTTTTGACTTTTTTCTATCCAGTGAGGAACCTAAAAAGATTTCTGATGCTCTACAAGATGACAGTTGGGTTCAAGCCATGCAAGAGGAGTTGTTACAGTTTAAGCTGCAACAAGTATGGGTTCTTGTAGATCTACCTCACGGAATGAAGGTGATTGGTACTAAATGGGTCTACAGAAATAAAAGAGATGAAAGAGGAGTGGTTGTCAGAAATAAGGCAAGATTGGTGGCCCAAGGGTACACGCAGAAGAAGGTATTGACTATGATGAGGTTTTTGCTCCGTTGTGGCAAAGAATATAAAGTATCAGGTTATTTTTAGCCTTTGCCTCATTTATGGGGTTCATAGTATACCAAATGGATGTAAAGAGTGCCTTTTTGTATGACACTATAGATGAAGAGGTTTATGTCTCACAACCTCCTGGCTTTGTTGATCCTGATCACCCTAAGAAGGTTTATAAGGTAGTCAAAGCTTTGTATGGACTGCATCAAGCTCCTAAAGCTTGGTATGCTACTCTATCAATATTCCTAGAGAAGCATAGAAACAAGAGGGGTATAATTGACAAGACTTTATTTATTAAAAGGGACAAAAAGGATATCATGCTGGTTTAAGTGTATGTTGATGATATCATTTTTGGATCGACCAAAAAAAGTCTTGGTGTGATGGAGTTTAGAAGCCCTTGATGAAAAGCAGATTTCAGATGAGTTCTATGGTCGAACCACCAAAAAACCCCCCCCCCCCCCCTGAGAACTCACATTTTTCTTAGGATTATAAGTCAAATAGAACAAGGCAGGAATCTTCATATCTCAGGACAAGTATGTAGCTGAGATACTCAAGAAATTTGATCTTGTAAATATGAAAACTGCAATAACTCCCATGGAGACCAAAGTGGCATTAACAAAAGATGAGGAAGCTGTTGATGTGGATGTGCACTTATACAGATCCATGATAGGTTCTCTCATGTATTTAACTGCCTTTAGGCCTGATATAATGTATGTAGTATGTGTTTGTTCTTGTTTTTAGGTCACTCCTAGACATCATAATCTCAATGCCTGTAAATTGAATCTTTAAGTACCTTAAGGCGCAAACCCAACATTTGGGGCTTATGGTTCCTAAAGAATCACCTTTTACTGAAGAATTCTATGACAGTGATTTTGGGGGTCCACCTTGACAGGAAATCACAACAGGTGGTTGTCAATTTCTTAGACAAAGACTTATCTCATGGCAATGCAAGAAATAGACCATAGTGGCTACTGCTACATCTGAAGCTGAATATGTAGCTGCTGCAAATTGTTATGGACAAGTATTGTGGGTTCGAAATCAACTATGGACTATGGTTTCAATATCATGAATACCAAAATATCCTCATTGATAATGAAGCGCAATCTGAATTGTGAAGAACCCAGTGTATCATTCCAAGACAAAGCACATTGAGATACGCCACCATTTTATAAGAGATTGTTATGAAAAGAAGCTTATTAGTGTGGAGAAAATCCACACAGACTTCAATGTAGCTGACCTATTAACTAAACCTTTTGATGGACCACGGTTTAACTACTTAGTGGTTTAAGTATTGCGGTGGTAAACTCATAGCTACATTAAGGGGTGGCTAAGATTTGTTATAGGTGTTTTTGTATAACATTTTGGTAGTAAGTTTAACTAAATTAGGCTTTAGTAGGTTTTTAATAATGGTAGTTCTGGCTTAAGTAGTATTAATTCTGGTAGTTAGTAGTATTAATTCTGGTAGTTAGTAGTATTAATTCGGGTAGTTAGTTTAAGTTAATTCTGTCTATACAAACTCTTGCAGCATGTTTTTCTTTGTTTTAGTCTAATTCTTGCAGGAATAGCATGGATTTGCAGATGTAAGGCAGGTGTGCTTCAGTAAAAACTTAATTCTGGTTGAAAAAGAGTTAATTCGGGTTGTATCATAATTAATTCTGGTTGACCAAAGTTAAGTCTGGTAGTGTAAATTTTAATACTGGTAGGTTATTGTTAGTGCTGGTTGCGGGAAAATTGACTTTCTTCTGCTTTAACACTGTTCAAATGTTACCGTTACAGATTTTTACGGCGCTATTGTCGTTAACAGAGAAGCTATATATAGATAAAGTTTGATTTCTCTTTCATACTTATCTGTTTATTGCTATCTCCTTTTTCGCAAAGTAAAAATCTTCCTTATTTTTATAACGAATACAGTCAATTGTCTTGTTACCAGCATCTACAACCTCTCTCGTAACTAAACCCTGTAAACTTTCAGTTCAAGTCACTACCTTTTCTTACTACTTTCGATTCATGGCCCAATTAAAATACTGCGACAAACACAATCAAGTGGGGTTTTTGCGCAAGCCTGACGAAAGTGCAGGGTTTGCAGAGATAGTGGATTTTCTATGAGGTTCCAACCTCAGGTATGCTTTATCTACTAATCCAACTATCTATGATTCCCTAGTCAAACAGTTTTGGCAGACTGCTACTGCCAACACTATTGCTGATGGGACTCTAGAGTTAAATGCAACTATTGATACCACTGAGTATACAATCACTGAGGCATCTATTAGAGATAAGCTTCACTTAGAAGATGCTTCAGGGATTACAATGTTGCCAAATAGTGAGATTTTTGAAGGGATGGGGCAAATGGGGTATCCTACTGACGGATCTTTCACTTTTTGGAAAAGCTTTTTCACACCCCAATGGAGATTTTTAGTCCACCATCTTTTGCATTGTATAAGCTCTAAGAGTGGTGGATGGGATCAATTTGGTAGCAATATTGCTACTGCTTTGATTTGTCTTTCCACTGGCAGAGTCTATAATTTTTCAAAACTAATCTTTGATGGCATGGTGGCAAACTTGAAAAGCAAAACAAAGTTTTTGATGTATCCTCGTTTTCTGCAACTGATTTTGGACATTCAAACAGAAAACAAACACCCTTATCTGGCTGTGACCCTAACCAAAAAGATTTTTTATGAAAAGGGGTTTAAAAGGGCACTAAGACCTTTGTGGCCTGTAAAGCGTTTGTTGCTTACTAAACTAATACCAAATGCAGATCAAGCACATCCTGATTTGGCACATCTCAACCATCATCAACCCACAATTCCAGTACCAATCCTACATCTTACCACTAGTACAATCTCCACCACCTATAACTACATATCCCGAGCATCTACACCTACAGCACTACACCTATCCTTGAAACTGACCCTGAAAACCTATGTAGCCACATTTTTGAGGAACCAACACTTGCTCCCCAAACACTTCTTTACCCACAAGAACATGCCCAAGAACAGATGACTTTGGATGATTTGCTTTAAGTAGTTCCTCAATTAATGACAAGAGTTGATAGTCTGGAAAAGGATCTCAAGCAAACCAAGCTGACAATGGGGAGTGATATTGTGAAGTTGGTCAAGAAGGTGAAGAAGCTGGAAGGTATGCTGAAGAGGAAAAATGTGGTCTTCTCAGACTCTGAAGAGGAAGAACCTGAGGATCAGGGGAGGAAAAGTCAAGATGATCCTTTAGCTTCTTTGGTACAAGGGCTGGTCACTCCTTCTAAGACTACTGTCAATGCTTTGGGGGAGGAACAAGTTAAAGACATAAGCCCTACTACATTAGAATCAGCTAAAACTCTCTTCAGGGTTGCTTCTCATATGCCAAAGTTAATAGATAAGGGAAGAAGGTATAAAAGAAGGAAAGAGACAAAGGGAAAGAAGGTTGTCACTAGCTTGGATTTTCAAGAAAAAGTTAGTACTGCTGAAGGGGTTAATACTGGTGAAGGAGTTAATACTGGCAGTATTAAAGTTAGTACTGACAGTAGTAACAAGTCCATTCCTTCCCCTGATAAAGGCCAAAGAGAAGGAAAAGCTCCTATGATCATTGAAGAAGCTCCTAAGAAGACTAAGGAACAAATTCTACAGGAGGAAGCTAGTCTAGCTGAAGCTATCAGATTGGATACTTTGGAGAAAGAAAAAGAGGCTAAACAAGTACACTTGGATTCTCTTTTAGCACAAAGAATTGCAGAAGAAGAAGAAATAAAATGAACACAAAAGAAAAAGAATAGCTCAAGTTCTAATTTGAAGCTCAACATTAACACAATGAAGATTATGGGATCTTATGAGAGCTAAAAGATTGAAGCTAATGTCAGAGTTGTCAAAATGTGTGCTAAGGAAGTGACTTACTAAGGAGAAGACTTTGCAAAAATATGATTTGAGCTAGATAAAGATCAAAGGAGGAAACATTTATGTGCAGAAGAAAAGCAAGACCAAAAAGAAATAAACCCATGACCCAATCACAGCTTGAGCACAAATATAATCTAATACTTGAGAGAATTAGGGGACATGGTAAGCTATCTTAGCTGAAGGAATTTAAGTTTGTGAAGAAGTAAAAGAAGAAGGTTTGATACTGGTGAAGCAAGTTGAATCTTTTGCACCTTAAATTTTGAAGCTACAAAAGACAGTCTGAAAAGATTTGGTGAAGAACTTCAAACAAAGACTTCAAAAAGACTAAAGAGTGATGAAGCAAAAGAGGATGAGCCTACCAAGAAGACTGGAAAGAGGAAGAAACAGATAGCTAGGAAAGGATTACATTCTGACAAAGCTGATGAGGATGAATATGAAGATAGTAAAGATGATGATCCTATTTCAGGTACAAATATTCCTATTGATCATGTTCTCGTGGCTATAAAACCCCCAAGTATAGCTACTTATATGACCATGCAAGCAAAGAGAAATGTGCGTACCAAATTGTAATAGAGATGGAACTGATATAGTGTACACAAATTTTGGAGCTATGCTGAAGGACATAACTAGGGATGATCTTACTGAATTATATAGGATTGTTATGAATAGATATGGTGTAAATGGACTAGAGGTTGAGCTTGAGAAGGTACTTTGGGGATATTTAAAGAATATGTTTGAGTAACCCCGTATAACAGATCCAATTTGGAGTTTATTATGTCAACATAAAAGGATAATAAGATGGAGAATATTTATACTTACCTGCATAGTAACATTGCTAACTAAGATTAATCAGATATTTATATGTGTGAACAGTAAAGAAAAATATCCTTTAACTGCTAGATGTATTTAAGGCTATACAAGATAAAAACTTCAGAGGAAACCAGATGATGATTGCTACAAACTAAATTAAATGGAATGGAGAAAGCAAGCTGGCATTAGGAATTAATGGAGATAAGGAGAACAACACTTTGGTTGGAGTGCCTATGTCACTAACACAACAAATGGTTATCAGTCCACCATGTCTAACAAACATAAGGACTGACTAGTCCAGGAGCAAACGGCTCTTGGTAAAGACTTCTCAAATCCGTTAATGGCTGACAATTTGCCAAAAATTGTATGGTTATCAACTCACCATATCTGGTTAGTAAAGAGTTAGCTAGCCCACAAGTTTATGGTTTGTGGTAAAGGCTGTGGAAAAACCATAACTAGTCCATGAGGTTATGGCTCATGGTAAAGACAAATTGCAAATCCATATTAGATAGTTGACACTTTACCAAAAAGTGGATGGTATATCAACTCACCAAGTTTCATGTACGAAGAGTTGACATGGTCATCAATCCACCATGGAATTTACCTTTTCTAGGTGCCAAAGGATTGACTAGCCATGAGCAAATAGCTACATGTAAAGGCATATCAAATTCGTTTATGGCTGTAATAGTTTGCCAAAAACCATATGGTGTTCAACTCACCAATGTTGCATGTACTGAGAGTTGAAATGGTTTTCAGTCAACCATGGACATGCACCTTTTTGGTGGCCAAAGGACTGACTACTCCAGAGTAAATGGCTAACTGGTAAAGAGACATCAAATCCATTTAAAGTTTCAATGATTCACCTCTCACAAGAGTTAACACACCTGGAAGTGATGAGAATAGTCTGAAACTATATGATTTGATTGCTGATATGAAGGTTGCTGAAAGAGGATTGAAGAATGATTGATGCAAAGATAAAAAATAGATGATTTTTAGAAGTGCACTCAATAATAATTTAAAGGTTTTATTTTCAACATCCTCCAGAAGCTCTAATGGAAGACACTTAAAGAAACATGGATTTCACAGTGAAGATCACATTTTAGGGGAGGATTGTTTATGGGAAATAGATTGTAAATTACTTAATACGTTAGTATAACAGTTAAGTCTGGTAGTAATTAGTTAGTTCTGGCAGTACTAAGTTAAGTCTGGCAGTACTAAGTTAAGTCTGGCAGTACTATAGTTAGTACTGGTAGAGTGGCAGTACTATAGTTAGTACTGGTCGTATTTAGTTAAGTCTGTTTATGTAACAGAATAGAAGTAATAGTTATCTTAGAGATATTTTAGGAGATATCTTAGGAAAGGATATGTATTATCCATTCACAAGTTTGTAAATCCTTCTAGGGTTATTCCTTGGTGTATAAAAGGAACCCTATGGCAAAGAGTTTTATATATGTAATAGAATGCATTTGAAGCCTTAACATAAATCATAGCAAATTAAGTATTATTGTACTCATTATTCTTGTGTAAGATTCCACTTAACACATTAACACTTGATATTCATAGTCAGTGTCTCTCACATAGTTTATTAGGATTTATTCAAGTTAACTATTGTCTTACAAATGCTATATAGATCCAACACAAGGACCTACATATCTTTTCCTAAAATATCTCATACATGTTTCTTTAGTAGTACGAAAACAGACTAACAACACTAACTAAGTGTAATAGCAGAAACTCTTCTAGCAATAGTAATATTTTGTACTGGCAGTACTAATATTACACTAGCAGTAGTAATGACTTAAAACTTTTTCTTTAATCTTAAGCAGCATCAGTAACTCTAACCAGTAGTTGTAACTTGAACCAGCAGTAGAAACAGTTAAGAATCCTTTTATTCCCAACAATCCTCCTCTAAACTTGATATTCATCATATTAATCATCAAGTTTTTTAAATAAAATCTTCTTGAACCTTAGAAGGATGTATCCAAACATTTCAAGGGTTCTTGAGCTGTTTTGTGATGAGCTTCAAAAGCTGATAACATGTTTCATTCCAATAGTCAGCTTGCAGCTTCCTATTCAGCATGTCAGTGATTGTAGTAGGTGAAAGGGTATATCTTTTCTTTACAAGCATATAGATGTGCATATTTTCAAACCTCACAAAATGAATTCTATAAGAATTATATAGCTTCCAAAGCAGTATCTTCTGTCCTTGTAGATTCCTCCATATATTATCTTTTACATCAGGTTCAAACATAACTTTTAAATAACCTCATAACACCCTTTCATATGCTTCCTCAGGCCTTGTATACCCATGCTTAGTCTTAACCAACTTATACAAGTTTTCTAAATATTCTCTGTCAAATTCTTTGATCAGTAGACTAAATAATGTATGTCTTGGTACTTCCATTAGCTCTTATTATTTCATAAGAGCCTTGCCTTCCTGCTCTATGAATCTGAAAACCTACAATGGGTCTAGGCTTGATAGCTAAAGGTATAACATGAACTACAAATTCTTCATCTAGAACAATCTCAAAGCATTGTTTAAGATCTTCTCTCTTTTTATCATCATCGTCTACCTTTTGCCTTTTAGAAGACTCTTGTTCTAGCTCATCTCCTACTCTCTTTGAACTGCTTTCTTCTCTTGTTTCTCTACCTTTCACCAACTCTGCATCCATGTCTACAAATATGTTCACTTTTTTCATTTGTTTCTTAAACAACATCTGAATCTCCTCAAAACTTTTATTCTTCAATTGAGTGTGCTTGTATCTAGCCATGTTCTCCAGATAAGTAGACATTATGTTTCTCTTTTGAGTTTTAGTTGGTGGTTTTCTTCTTTGCTCTTCTGCTCTAAGTTTTGCAAAATGTTTCTTCCTTTTATACACGAGCTCCACAAATAATCTTGACCTTTCTTCAATAGATATCTCTCCTTGCTCTTCTGTTGTAATTTAGCAGCTAACTCATAGTCTGCATCTATCATAGCTTGAACATCATCCCATTCAGCAATATTTGCAGCTTCTTCTCTTTGCTTTGCTAGCCTTTCCTCTTCTTCTAATTTAGCCTGTAACTGAGCTAAAAGTCTTTGAGCAAGTTCCTCATCAAACTTGATATGGTCCTTCTTCTTCAATGGTTTTTCAGGTTCAACCATCTTTGCCTTTCTTGTGTCTTTTGGATTAATTTGTAGAGGAGGTACTCTTGTTCTTGTTCCAGACTCACTAGGCTCCTGCATAACCACTCCTCTTACCACTCTTTTTTTCTTTGATTTCTCACTTTTCATCTTCATAAGTGTCTGAGCAATTGTGAGATCTTCATCTTTAATAACAGTTGTTATTGTTGTTGTTGTTGGAGGAGTACTTGGTTTAGCAGTACTAACAGATACACCAGCAGTAGTAATTGGTGGACTCCCCTGAGTCTCTGAATCCTCTTGAAACCATGAAATCCCTTCATCTTGATCAATTTCATTCCTCCCATGTTTGGATGCATCCTCCTGATCACCCAAACTCTTTTCAGCAGAAGACTCTATCCTGACTTTGAATAACCTCTTCTTGAGTTGTGGAGTTCTTGAATTTTTCTTCTTTTCCAACTTCTTGACTCTCTTCTTTAGATTAGTAATTTCTAAATCCTGAGCAGTCTTTATATTTTCCAAGGCAAGAACTCTTTCAAACAATTTTGTACAAAGTTCCGTCAATTCCGTTAGTTTCATACTGTCCTCCCCACTTCCAAGTGTGTTAACTCTTGAGAGAGGTGGGTCGTTGGACTGTTTAGACAACCTCTCAAACCTAGTTTGAGCAGGTCTGTCCCCCAATATGGTATCTTGGCGCCTGAGACTACCATCTGAACCAGTTCCCTGAGGAAAAAGATCATTAGGTATTGTAGTGGATTGGGTCCTATTTATGTTACCACTGCCCTGCTCTGCATCTAAGCTAGTAGTAGTAGTGGCGGCCCTTTCCACACTGTCTCCCCTCTCCTTATGAACAGTCTCATATGCTACAAGGGTAGTAGATCCACTAGACTTAGATATCTCAGTGGCATTTCTTTTGGTTTTCCTATGTTTTTGGGTCTTTTGGGGTGTGATGATGATGCAACAGTAGGAATTGGTTCAACATGAGATGGTTAAGCAGTAGTAAGTATGCGTTGGGGTTTAGTGGGTTATCCTGAACCTTCACCCTCCACTGCTTGTGATTGTATCAACATAGTAGCAAACAATGGTGTCACAGTCCTTGAAAAATATTTTCCTTGCCTTCTCATGTTTGCAAAAACCTTTTTAGTATGATAAGGTGTATCATGCTCATCATTAAAAATTGTTGCAAGATTTTCAATTTGATTGTTCAAAAATAGTTTTAAAAACCTTAGATACATTAAAAACTTTTTAGAATTAGGAACTAAGTTTCTCAACATACCATCAAAAGTCAATTTAGAAAAATTAAATTTTTGATTCTTAGCTAAAACATATAACTGCAGATGCAATAATAGTACCAAATTTATTCCAAGCAGTTAATTTAGAACTTAAACATTGTAAGATGGTATGAATGAGATACTTCCATTGAGGGGAAAAGAAAGGTTTTAAAAAGTAATTTTATCAGAAAGCTTTTCATATCCCATCAATTGAAGGTTTTCAAAAATCTCAGTGTTTGTAAGACAAGTAATACCATCCTCATCATCAAAGTAAAGATCTTTCCTTACAGATGATTCTGTTATTACTATAGTCTTGCCATCAACTTTGGCACGTATTTGTGTTTCATTATTGACTGTTTTGGTCTTTGCACTAGACCAAAACTGCTCAATATAGGACACATAGATAGTTGGACTTACAGTTAAGGCATAATTAATAGGGCTAGCATTAAGAAAATCAACTATCTCTGCAAAATCAGAATGGCTCTAATTTGTTTCTAATACGCCACCATATAGGAGAATCACAAAGGTTAAATTCCGTCATTGATGATAATTGTGAATGTCAGTGATGAAATTGAGTTAGGGTTTGTAAAACTGAGAGCGTAAGAGTGTTTAAGAGTGATTACTGTGTGATCAAAAACGGTTTTATAGGGAATTAAGCAAACCTATAAGTGAAGTAACCATTTAATTTACAAAAGATACCCTCAAAAGTTTTAACCCTAACGGTAACCTAGCAGCACTAACTTAGCCCAGCAGTATTAACTTTTTGCCTGGCAGCACTAACTTTATGCCTAGCAGCATTAAGTCATGCCAGCAGCACTAACTCTTGAGTTACCAGTATAAACCCCAATTTCATCCAAATAATATTTCCAACCTATTCCAATCATCAACCTATCTAAACAACATCTTAGAGATTCAGCATTCCAATGCTAGCAGCCTAGCAGTCAAAAATAAAAAACGACTAACATCAAATGCCTTTGTGAGTAAATTTGAAACATTGTGAGCAGTGTGAATCTTAATCACTTGAATTAATCTCTTCTCATATGAATCCTTGATGAAGTGATGTCTAATCTCAATGTGCTTAGTCTTTTAGTGAAACACTAGATTCTTAACTATGCAGATGGTGCTTTCATTGTCAATGAAAATCTTGGTATTTATTAATAGTAATCCATAAATCCAACTTTTGATTTTGGAACAAATAAAAACCTTTCCACAAACAATTAGAACAGCTAACACACTGCTTCCAGTTAGTATAGTTGGCACACAGTTTGCTTTCTTATATTGCGCATGTAAATAATCACTCCTCCCAAGAAATTGACAACCTCCTGTTGTGGATTTCCTGTCTAAACTTGCACCAGCATAGTCACTGTCAGTATAAGCTTCCAAATCAAATGGTGAGTCCTTAGGATACCAAAGGCCCAATTTAGGTTGACCTTTCAAGTATCTAAAGATTCTTTTCACAGCATGAAGATGTGAAACTTTAGGTGTGACTTGAAATCTTGCACAAGCACATACAACAAACATTATATCAGGCCTTGAAGATGTTAAATACATCAATGATCCAATCATTGATCTATATAAGTGAACATCAACATCTTCAGCATTTTCATCCTTCATCAAAGGCTTTGAAGTCTCCATAGGTGTACTTGCTGTCTTCACAGTTGAAAAACCAAACTTCTTCAAAATTTCATCCACATACTTGTCTTGACTGATGAAAATCCCATCATCTTTCTGTGTCACTTGCAGTCCTAAGAAGAATGTGAGCTCTCCCATAGAACTCATCTGGAACTTCTTATGCATCATCTTCTCAAACTCAGTACACATCTCCTTCCTTGTAGACCCAAAAATGATATCATCAACATATACTTGAACTAGTAGAATATCACCTTTGACCCTTTTAATGAACAAAGTCTTATCTATTTGACCTCTCTAAAATCTATTGTCCAATAAATAGGTAGATAAAGTCTCATACCAAGCTCTAGGAGCTTGATGTAGACCATATAATGCCTTTTCTACCTTATAAACTCTGTTAGGGAACTCTAGATCTTCAAACCCTAGAGGTTGACAGACATAAACTTCCTCTTCAATCTTGCCATACAGAAATGCACTCTTCACATCCATCTGGTACACAACAAAGTCTTTGAATAAGGCATAGGCTAAGAACAACCTAATTGCTTCAATCCTAGCAACTGGAGCAAAAACCTCATCATAATCTATTCCCTCTTCTTGAGTGTAACCCTGTGCAACCAGCCTTGCCTTGTTTCTAACCACAATACCTCTCTCATCTTTCTTGTTTCTGTAGACCCATTTTGTTCCAATGGCCCTCTTGCCATATGGTAAATCAACCAAAGTCCAAACCTTCTGCAATTTAAACTGTAGAAGCTCATCCTGCATTGCTTCTATCCAGCTTGGATCTGTCAATGCTTGGATTACCTTCTTGGGTTCTACTTGTGATAGAAAACAAGCAAACAGACAATTCTAAAAATCTTTGTGGTTGATCCTCTGTTGCACTGAACTAAACATACCATGGTTAGTCACATGCTTTGTCATCCTTCTGGTTTGAGGTGCTGAATGTATATCTCCAATGATTTGTTCAACTGGATGATCCTTGTGAATTCTGGTAGTTGGAATAGGACTGACAGGGATATGTGTATCCAAATTAGTCATGTCAGCCTCTGCACCAACATCTTCATCATCATCTGAATAGACAATCTCTTCCAAATTAGGCATATTTGGATCATCTTCACATCCATAGACTATATTCTCATCAACAGCATTATCATTTATGCTAGCAGTATTAACAGTTGAACTAACAGTATTAATATTGTTAGTACTGTTAACATTTTCATCCTTCTCTTGATGAATCAATCTTTCAAATTCATCTCTTAGATCTTGATCATCCTGGTCATCTTCTTTACTTGAAACTCCACTTTCTTTCTCTAGAACTTTAGCATCCTTTTTTTCTCCTCCCCTGATGGTTTGAATCCAGCATCAGGAGAATCCTTTAAACTAGAAGATAATGGTAAATCTTAAGTCAATAATGGTAGCAGTATGTAATCTTTATCAAGTATTGTCTCTACTCTAGTTTTACCTGCATTATCACATGCTTTTGTACCTGCACTACCATTAGATTGATTCCCTATAACAACTGGCTTATAATTCATAGATTTTGTTAGTGTATCAATATCAAAATGCCAAGATGGTCCACTCCCTGCAACATTAGGTTTATTTTCAAGAAAAGTAATGTTTAAGGTCTCCTCTACTATCCTGGTTCTACTGTTGAATACTCTAAATGCCTTGCTATTCATAGAGTATCTAACAAAGAATCCCTTATCAGCCTTCCCATCAAACTTACCTCGGTGATCTAAGGTATTGAGAATTGTAACAGGACACCCAAATGGTCTCATAAAGCTTAAACTTGGTGTTCTACCATAGAAAAGTTCGTAAGGGGTCTTGTTGTGAGGCTTAATTACTAATACCCTGTTAACAAGCAGTATTAACTGCTTCAGCCCAAAAGGTAGTAGGTAACTTTGAATCAGCTAGCATAGTCCTAGCAGCCTCTATTAGTGTTTTGTTTTTCCTTTTAGCTACTCTATTTTGTTGTGGAGTCCTAGCAACACTAAATTCTCTCTTAATCCCTTTCATCTCACAGAACTGATTCATTTCCTTATTCTTAAATTCAGTTCCATTGTCACATCTGATAATTATCTTAACTTTGTGATCTATTAGGTTTTCTATTCCTGTTATAAAAGCTTTAAGGATTCCACTGGTCTCATCCTTAGTTGCTAAAAAGAAAACCCAACTAAATCTACTATAGTCATCTGTGACAACTAGGCAGTACATCTTTTTCATTATACTCTTTACAAAAGTTAGACCAAATAAATCCATGTGTAACATTTGTAAAGGTTGGCTGATTGAGCTTACAGTCTTGGTCTTACAAGAAGCTTTATGTTGCTTTCCTTTCTGACAAGCAACACATGTGTGATCATTTTCAAAATTTTTTGAAGGTAAACCTCTTACAAGATTTCCCCTTACCAGTTTGTTCATAGTTTTGAAATTTATATGCCCAAGCCTCCTATGCCAAAGATTAGATTCATCTAATGTGGCTTTTGCAAAGAGACAAGTAAGACCTCCTTGAGGAATAACATTCTTTAAATCAATACTGTACATGTAGCTTAAAGTCAGGAGACAAAACTACACATTTAGTGTCTGTAAAAATAACATTGTTCTTCTTGTCACACATTTGTGAGACACTAAAAAGGTTAAACTTAAGCTCTTTAACAAAGTATACATCTTCAAAATCTAATTTACCTGTACTGATTTTACCTTTACCAGTGATTTTACCTCCTTTGGGATCTCCTCCAAAGGCAATAAATCCACCATCAATTTCTTCCTAATCTGAGAGGTAGGACTTATTTCCAATCATGTGCCTAGAGCATCCACTGTCAATTACTCTATTTTCCTGCAATTCTAGCTATGGATTGCCCTGCACAAAAAGTAAGAGAATCAGGCTCTCTTGGGGACCCAAGCCATTACAAACTTGGATATGCCTTGTGCATCAACATAGTCAAATCTTTTAAAGTTCATTGATGCACCATTGTGTCTGGAGACATTGTCTAAAACTTTTTGCTTTGGTCTCCAAACCCAACATGATGAGGCCTTAACATCATTAGCCTTATTTCCCTTATTATCACTTACTACTACTTTTGACCTAACAGTAGTAACATTTCTTCTAACAGTATTAACTTTTTCATTTAAATTACTGTTCTTATTTGTTGTTAACTTGTTAAAGGGCCTTCTAACATGTGGATGTGCTCTATTAAAAACATTTGATATTGTCCTTGCACTATTCATTGTTGGTCTTAGGTAGGCAGTATTAATTGGTCTGGCAGCATTAACTGATACTGCTATTTTTGAAGAGTTTTGCGCAGCAGAATTAAGTGTTTTAAGGCCGGATTACCCCTCATGAAGACTGCTTTTGGAAACAAAATTTCTTTTTGGATGAGGGTGAGACATTCTTTGAGAATTTTGGTGATTCACCCTTCTAGCATTGTTCCATACAGGTTTTCCACCATTTTCTTTTCATATAAATCACAATCTTTGATCAAATGGTTAAAACTGTACATAGCAAGCTTTATTTTTTAACTCAAACTTACTTCCTAATTTCTAAGTCATCAAATTATTCCAGTTTCGCTATTCCTCCAAGACTTTGATTGTTTTCCTAGGGTATTTAGCTTGCTTATTGTTCTCTACCTTCTTAACAGACTCCCTAGGTGATTTCACATGCTCATTAGATTTAACAAATTCTACCTTAGCAAAACTAGGTTTTCTCTGTTTAGACTTAAACTTAGTTTCATTCTCATTCTCACTGTCAGATATCCAGTCTTCAATAAGTGGTTCACTAACAGACTTAGGTTTTGACTCACTAGTCTTAACTTCACTAGTTGCAACTGCAGGTACAATAGTTACTGACTCACTAAAAATATATTCATCCCACTAGTTTCAACTGCAGGTACAATAGTTATTGACTCACTAAAAATATATTCATCCTTATCAGCAAGTACCAAATCAGGTTTAAGGGGCATGAAATTCCCAGTATAGGGAGGTGGAACTGCATGATACCCTTCACCTGTTTTGTACTTATCATTCACCTGACTATCAAACACTTGACTATCAAGAACTTGACTATAATACCCCACACCAGTCTTGAACTTATCACATACTTGACTATCTAACAGTTTGCTTAGATTCTTAGATGAATTTTCAAACTTTTCTAAGGTAAGTTTTAAATCATCTCTTTCTTTTTCAGCTTTTTCAAATTTCTTTCTAAGCTATGTTAGTGCATTATCTCTCAACATAATATCAAGTTTTAAAATCTTTATGTCCTCTTCAAAAACTGCCTCATTCTTTTTATACACTTCTAGTCTAGCCTCTACATATTCTAGACCTGCTTTATAAGCTCCTACATTTAATTGAGACTTATTAAAATCTTTTGTCAGATTATCATAATGTTCTTTGAGAGTTTCATAAGATTTTAAATATGCTTTAGAACAAGTTGATACCTCAGTGTCTGAGCTTGAAGAACTTGAAGAAGTATAGGCCATAAGTGCAAAATTGGTAGGTCCTTCTTCATCCTGGTCACTCCAATCATACCTAAATCCATCTTGAGCCACTAAAGCTTTTGCATCTGTTGTTTCCTCAACTGGCACAGTCCTTCTTGTTATCTCCCTATTTCTGTTGTCTTGATGCTTAGGAGCCCTGCACTCCCTAGCAAAATGACCTCTTCTGTGGCAATTATAGCATTCCACCTTGGTCTTGTCAAAGCCAATGGTATCAGTCCCATTAACACCTAGATTCCTTCATGTCTTCTTAAGAAATCTCCTTGCTCTCATTGTCAGCATTGTCATCTGCCACTTCAAGTCCATCTCCTCTAAATCATCAGGATCAATTTGCTTTAGGTCTTCATTGTCTAATTGTGAACTGTTAGACTGACTAGCAAAGAAGGAGTAGATCACAACATCACGCAGACTATCAACATTTGGTAAAGTAGAAGCATTATCCTTGGAGTTAGCAGCAAAAACACCATGAGCAGTCTTAACTGCTTCATTGGTGCCATTGGTGCTGCCAGTGATATTGGAAGACACAAAAGCTATGTTTTATGTGTTTTGGCTTGTGCTAGATGACCCCATGACTTCAGCTTCATAAATCTTCATATTGTTGTACAAGTTATCCATGCTTAGAGTTTCTAAATCAGGTTTGTTCCTCCAGATCAAGGTATGAGTCTTCCATTCTGATGGGAGACTTCTTAATAATTTTAGATTTATATCTTCTTGAGAAATAGTTTCACCTAGAATCTCTAGCTGACCGATAAGCTTTTGAAGCCTATCATAGGTTTGATCAAGTCCTTCTAAGTTTTCTTTGACTCCTTATTACCTCCAAACCTCTTCTCAACTGCCTCCATCAGTGACTTGGCATTTTTGTAGGAGTTGAACTTTAGTTGATTTTCATTTGGAAGAGCCATCAACAATGTACCTGATAAGTGTGAAAACACTTATCCGTTTTTATATCAAAATAACCCTTAAAAGATGAAAAATGAATATATTATGCTTGTATATTGTATATTTTGTCTTTTATGATGTGTAGGTACGGATATTACAAGAATCACATGAAAAGAGCCAAAAACCGGACAAAAACGAACACGAGAATGGAAAGAGTACACAAGAGCCGGGTGTTTATTAGCAAAAGGTCAACAAAAGTCAACCATGGTCAACATTGGTCAACTCATGTGAAGACAAACCTTTGTAATTACTAAAAGGACCTTTAAAGCTAAATCATTTCACCAAAAAAATCCCTAAACCAATTACACCGTTAGTCCTTTATTACCAATAGACTAACGTTCGTTAAGTTAAAAATTAAGCCGAGCCCAATAACCCTTTCATATAAAGAACAAGCCCAAGTCAATTTCCCTTTTTAAAACTCGGTCAAATGGTCAAACGAATAAAAGAGAAAGAATAAGGCGGGAAAACCTATTTTACTATTCACCTTCGTCCCCAAAATTACCTTGCACCCTAATTAACCTCGTTTAAGTGAAATTAACCCTTCTAAAAGGACGATGACGCACGTAATGACGCCTTTGGGAGCCACGCTGGCAATCCCAAGACCAATCATTGGCTAATCATGTGTGGAGGGCATTCAACGGTCAAGATGAAAGCGGTTATGAGAGGATGACTGTGATTAAAGAAGAGAGGAGCGTCTATCAGCATAGAAGCTTCATTCCTCGCCTATAAAAGGAAGGCCTCACTCACTGAATTGAAAAATCTA
>BQNB010011884.1:0-80389 GCA_026074375.1 Tanacetum coccineum | reverse complement strand
CTATAGTTTTTTGTGCTTTCAATTGGTGTAAAAGTCGTTGTCATACGACGTTTTCTTGGGACGATTGGTTAAAAAATCCTCAATTTATTTCCTTGTAATTGTTTTCTAGCTCCTTGCTAGTTTAATAAATTTTTGTCGTTCAAAAAAAAAATATATAATGGAACGATAAAATAAAACTATTCTAAGTATTGAAAAGAGATTAGAAAATAGAACCTAAACTGAAGAGCCGCAAATGAAACGAATACCACCCGGTTTATTTAGCTAAAGCAAATAATTAAATTCGGTCTAGCTAAATATACCCTTAAGCTCCACGCCTCATGAGTTGACCGGTACCGTAACGAACCAAAAATCAAACTATTAAAAATCAACCAGAAATACTAAATCTGTTCACTACAACTTCCAGGCTCAGACATACAAACCAACAAAGCCCAATAGTTATTATCTTCAAACCGAAGCGGGACTAATCTTAAAAAAACAAATGCGGCCCAAAGAACTCTAAACCAAACGCAATCCTAATCCTCTTTCTAGAAACAACCCACACAACTACAATCGTGGCACACTAATGAATTCTTCAAACTGGGCTACTGAACCAAACTATTCTTTTAAATCAAATCTCTAATGTAAATGAATCAATTTATTACTTGACTTGCAAATAAGCTTAAAAAAACTCATTTAGAAACTAAAAGCGAGTTAAAAGAAAACTAAAACTTATTAATAAGCTAGATCTAAACTTAACTACCAATAAGCTTTAAATAAACGAATCGAATAAGCTCTTCGTAAGCTTATCTGATTAAATGAGAAAGAAATGGCTCGTGCATAAACTATTGCTTGTACCGAAATAATATAATCTTAACTCCAAAATGAATAAACTATAAAAAGCTAATTCAATTAAGGAAGAATAAGCTATAAGAAAGTTTAAATGAAAATAAGCTAAATTAAAGAAACTTATTAATAAGCTTATTAGATCGAGTTTCATTGAAAAATAAGAATACAAAACTAATAAACTAAGAGATAGCTTATTTATTTTCCAACTTATTTATTAATATGCTCGGTCAATAAGTCTCAAGAATAAGCTTAACGAGAAGCTTAAATTCAAAAAGAAATAAAAGAAAAGAGAGGAGAATAAGCTACCAAACGACAATCTTCATTAAATTTCCAATAAGCCAAAAGTTACAATAAGCTGAACGAATAAGCTAGAATAAGCTTTTACAAATAAACCTAAAATAAGCTAAAATCTAACCTACTCCTAATAAGCTAAAAAGTAAAGAGTGACAAAATTGTAAAACTAAATCCTCATGTCCCCAAAATGAGAGGAATGAGTTCATTTTATAGCCAAGATGAGGGGGGAAATATGTAAAATCGGATGCCACCTCCACACATGAATGAACCAATCATTGCCTCGAGTGTGGGATACCTCGGATCGTCGAAAGAATAAGTTCAGATCTATCGTTTAAATCGTTACACGTGCCTCTTTGAAAATGCTTAATTCTTACACTTTCATTTCGTCCGTGTGATCAAATGATATGAAACAAATTCATAAACCCACTTTACATGCCACGCGTCCCATTATTACTTGCCAAAACAATGAAATTGGTAGCTCACGTGATGAGCTTTCATTTAATTATGGAACATGTGACTTGACGTCACTCTTATTTCATTTCTTCACTTTCATGTTGGGCTTGGAATTAATATGGGCTGGTCCGGCCCATTAAGTGGGTTACGGGCTGGCCCAATAAAATCCGAAGGCACCGCTGGACTCGTTTTCTCGCGCTCTTTCTACTGGTATGCTCGGGGACTTTTCAAGACTTCATATTATCTTTGAGTAATAATTAGACTTGACCAATTTGAGCCCGATAATTCTTGTTTTGCACCGTTTTCAATCCTTTTACCTGCAAGACATAAAAATACCAAACAAACATATTTGCAATATAATAAAGCATATTTTAGCATTTTTAGTCCTTTTTATAGTATTTTACGGGGTATAAAAGATGTGTGTTTTTAGCAATTATCATATATCTTTCAAGATAAGATAATCATTGCACTAATAAGCAAACCTGCATTATATTTGATTATTCATGGTTAATACATTTTCCTTATAATAAGCTTGGCCGCTCTTCTATCTTTTGATGGTTAGCTTGCGTGAGTTATCGTGACCAAAGTAGATATAGGTTAACACCAAAACCCGTGCTAGTCTCTCAGACTGAAACCCCCCCTTCACATTAGAATTTGGACTAACTTAGGATTAACATAGACTAGAACTAACATAGATAACTAAAATAACAGTAGACTTAGGAATTAACGCTCTCACTGTTAGTGATCGACACTCTACTTACCAACAAACATACAACTGATCGGGTACACTGCCAGTTAGGGTTTGTTAATAGGTAATTAAGCTAAATATAAATGTAAAACTTGATAATTAATTTACCTATACACAATGAAGCACATCAACGCCGTATCCAGAAGAAAGCCATACGCCGTATTTAAGTACAAGTCATGGAATATTCTAGAATATAATAATCATGGAGCCCATGCCAAGAAACCCAATACGCCGTATTGAACCTTTTCAATATGGGGTATCGACCAAATTCCAGGCCTTATAAATACCGAACCCTAATACGATTTTTATAGTTACCAAATACTGAGAAGAAGGCATTAACCAGTAAGTTCGATTCTCAGAAGAGGAGAGAAGCTAAGAAGGTCTTATAAAGTGCTTCAACCCATAGGAAAACCCTTGTAATTTCTATACTCTAAATATATGTTTGGTTTTTAGTATCGTTCGATTTAATTATTGTTTAGTTTACTTTAACCGTTCATTTATGAAATTTATATAGATACAATGGCTATTGGCTAATACCTTTAGGTATTATCCATGTTTATGATAATTTAATGTTTGGTTTGTTTATTTAAGATTGTATGCTTATTCGTAGTGAGTTGTTTTATGTTTATCAATTTATACTCCTTTACGTGCTTAAGTATGCAACCTATCATTTAACTGGATCTAGAAATACAAATAGAGTGTTAGCTAGAGTCCAAGATTGGTTTAGTGAATAGTTAGACTAGCAAGTGACCTAGGATTAACAAATAACATTCTGATTCCTTAGGTAAAGATCTGAACAGTGGACTACTAGTATATAAAGAGTCGTTAAACAGTAAGTTATTAAAGTCTCATTGAGCTATGATTCGATAAGATCATCATTTTTTTCTCCTAAGATAGACTATAATTAACTATGAATGCTTTATGCGGGTGTGTTTAATTGTAACAGAATTAGCACATCTAGGGTTTAGGAAGAAGTACCGCCAAAACCTAGGAATGATATGACACTGATGACATCAAATAATGTTTATTTTATAGCATCATTTATCCCAGCTATATTGCTCATTTTACATTATTTATGCATGAATTGGTACTTAATAATTTATATTTATGATTTGTAGTAATTATCGGGCAAATAGTGAAAGTTAATCAAAAGGCACACATTTTAGAGCTTAAACGAATAAATCATGAAGACTACTGTTCTGACAACCTATACACTGTATCCATCAAGGAAGATACGACATATTTGTGCCCTAAACTTTACTCAACATCCACCAAGAGAAGATCTATACGCCGTATCCAAAAGAAAGCCATACGTCATATTCAAGTATAAGTCATGGAATATTCTAGAATATAGTAATCGTGGAGCCCATGCCAAGCAACCCCAATATGCTGTAGTGACCACTTTTAATACGGCATATCGACTAAATTTCAAGCCTTATAAATATCAAACCCTGAAACAAATTCTAGAGAGACCAAAAATACTGTGAAGAAGGCATTAACCACCAAGTTTAATTTTCAGAAGAGAAGAAGCCAAGAAGGTCTTGTAAAGCACCTCAATCTATACGAAACCCCTTGTAATTTCTATACTCTAAATACGCGTTCGGTTTTAGTATCGTTCGATTTAATTATCGTTTAGTTTAATTTAATCGTTCATCTATGACATTTGTATAGTTATAATGACTATTGGCTAATACATTTAGGTATTAGACATGTTTATGATAATTTAATGTTTGGTTTGTTGATGCGGTCGTTTAAAAAAAATTTACATCTCTCTAGGCAGAGTACCTAACCATTGTAGTGTAGTAAGGTAAGACTTGGGGATTGTTATCGTTCTCTAAAGGAATAGGTTAGGAAGACTCGAACAGAATATAACAAAGGTCTAAGGGTTGAAAGAAGATTATTTTTATATTTTTATGTTTTATAGAAAGTAGGTAAAATTCTGGTTTTGAGAGGTTGGTTTGGTTTTAGCTATATGATAAATGAACGTATTTACTTAATCATGCACTACTTCTTAGAGAACGATAACTATATGATAAACGAATGTATTTACTTAATCATACACTACTTCTTAGTTTGCTTTTCCTGATTCTATTGCTTTGTTACACTTGTAATGATTTGTGTAAGTATTTCCTTATTCATGAGCAAATTACATGAAAACGCCGTCTACATAATATTCCGTTAAGGCAACGCACAAGTAAGGTAGTATGAAGACTATTATAAAGCCCCTAAATAACCATTTTAGCTTTGTTATTTTTTGCAAGTTTTTTTTTAAGATCATCACTTTGTTTTTTGAAAGAGATAACCTCATCTAATTTGGTTTTTGGATTTTGTTCAATAGGTTGAAAATCACCGTTGGTAATGACATGCCACATATCTAGATCTTTTAATTTAACATATGTCTCGAATCTATTTTTCCAATAAATAAAACTATCACTTTCAAAGAGTGGTGGTCTTTGCATAGATTGTCCTTTTAGATATTTTTCAGAATTCATTGATCGATCCAAGCTTTAAAATACAATATATTTTAAAAATCTTGAGTAACCTGGCTCTGATACCAATTGTGAAAACTATAAGGAGATGAGAGAAGGAACAATCAAACCAAGACACCAAGATTTATAGTGGTTCGGCTATGTTGCTCTTCTTCGCCCTACTCTACTCCCCGAGTATTCTACTCGAGATTTTACTATGTTAACAAGCTCCCTTCAGGCAGAGAAAACCGTTTACACGTCGTTTACGTTATTTTCCGACACTAAGCTAAATGTCGAGTCCTAATCTTAGCTAGAACCAATCTACCACTTCACAATCAATACACAATCACTTGATCTACACTATCAAATTTACACAATATCATAATCACACAAATACACAAGATAATTACATAGAGATTTGATACATAGAAGAAAGGAGGAGAGATCACTAATCAACACTTCATTTCTTGGCGGATATGAGTGTTCTTCTCTTGCACTTGAATAAGAGAGAAGAGATGAGAAGAAGAGATTAGATCACTAGAAATAGGATCAAGAGATGTTAGTGATCAAGATATTTAGTGAGAGAAAGAAGGTTTTTAGAGAGAGAAAGAAGTGTGAGAAAATTCGTACAAAGAGGTCTGATTTTCTACAAGGAATGAAGCAGTATTTATAGGCAGAAAAATCCAATGGTCACTGCTGGTGGTCCCGGCGGTCCTAGATATATAAAGGGGCGCCAGGCCTCTAAGGGGGCCGCCAGGTAGACTACACTCCCTTTTTTGTCTTTTTGTGAGGAATGTTGTATCTGGTATAGAAGCTTCTGTTTTGGGGGAAAATTTTGAATTTCAAATTTTAAGTTTTTAATAAAACTTTTCTTTTAATTAGAAAATATTTTGTATAATTAATTTTGTGAAATTATTTGGTAAAAATATAATGGATAAGAGAAAAATATTTTCTTGATCACTAATCATGCTGATTTGTTTGTTCATACCTTAAGTGATTACTGATCTTAGAAATGGAATTTTACGATTAATAATTTGTAAACGTTTAATTTTTATCGTGAACGTTTTTACATTTTGTTATTATCAAAATGTTGAGAGGTCAAAAAATATAAATAACATTTTTAGACATTATTTGTATTAACAGTCTCCCCCTTTCTGATGATGAAAAAATATAAACTCATTTTGTATAAAATTAAAAGTTACAAAATTATTAAAGAGTTTGTTCCATTTCTCCCCCTTTTCATCGAATTCAAAAAGAATGACCGTCGAGTAGTTGTAGGAAGAAAGAAATTGACAATATCAAGACTCCCCCTTGATGTATGCTCCCCCTCGTTCGGAGCACCAAGGGATCGATCTTATGAAAATTGTTTGCTACAAAACAAAGTTAGAGATACAAGTGCAAGACAAATATCTTTTAAGCAACACACTAGATTTAAGTCACCCAAAAGAGAGTTTCATTCAACAATCAAGAAACTCATACAATAGCAAATGCAACTAATACATTCATACAACATAAAGTAAAACTAGAGCTAATACGAGCTAAGAAAAATTCATACAATATTTATATGAATCATTACAATAGAAAGTAGATAATCATAAAGACATAATAAGGCATAGATCTACAATAGTAGATTCTTGGAATGTAGAAGATGTCATAATCAAAAGATGGAAGGTCGATTAATCATATAAGAATGATTAATTAAAGAGGGAAAAAGAAGGGGTTGGTGACACATGATTTTAAGAGGCACGGGTTTGAGGTATGGGACGGGTAAGAAGAAAGTGGATGAAGTTGATTTCATTTCTCAAGAAAATGAATGAAGTTGATTTCATTTCTCAAAGCTTGAGTGAAATTCAACTTGAGCATGAGAAGGAGGATGAATTTGTTGTGGTGGTGGTGAAGGTGGTGCATGAATGTAGGCATTGGATGGATTAGTGTGTGAATCAAGGATGGTGGAGATGTTGTGGAGTTGGTTGATCATTTGATCTCTTAAGGGATTGTATGATGGTGGTGAAGAAGATTATAAGTAGACTCTTGGAGGAAGTGGAGGTGAGTCTTTTTGGGAAGAAGGTGAGGTATGAGAATTTGATGATTTAAATAATGGAAAGAATGGTATAACATGGCAAAGCATGGTTTGGATGGAAGAGGATGCCAAAGATGGTTTAGCTAAACAGGGAAATGATAGCTTGAGAATGTAGGTAGGAGGTCAAAGACACAGAAAAAGAGGCAAACTCAAAATTTTCGTTCCCCCCTGGCGGCGGTCCCATATCACCAGGCGGTCCCAACTATATTGGGGAGCCGCTGGGTATTTAAGGGGGGTGTTTTCTAGAAAAGAGAAAATTTCTAGTTTTTCCTTTTTCTTAAATCTAATGATTTCGGTATCTACCAAATTCAAGAATCAACTAATTCAAGCAATAATATGTAGTCCTAAACTAGCATGCAAATCATTTAGCAAGTAGTGGCATTGTTCGCATGTCACATTCATACAATTTGCTAATCATAGAATGTTGGTAGGATGAGGAAAATCATCCAAGTTAAATGCAACTGTCATTTGCCATTCCAAGTCCTAATAATATATCAAAAGACATAATGTATTAAACAAGAAAGATAATAGTAATAATACTAGTCTCTTAGTAGTTATGCCAACATGTTCACTTCCGTTTTTCACCCATTATGTTCTTGAGAGCTTGTCCAATTGACCTTAAGCCTTCCCAATGAGCATCTCGTTGTTGAGTTTGAAGATTAATAGTTTTGGAGAGATGGGTGTTCAAGTAATGGCTTTCATGAGGAGGGTTTTGATGGACTCTAGAGACAACATTGGACGATGAGGAGATGTTTTGGGACAGAGATGAAGAGTTGGAATGAAATGATTCATCATCATTTTCATCAAGGGTATCATCTAACTGATGAGATGAGGATGGATGATTTAAAGTGGTGGAGGAGGAGCTAGAATTTGATTCACAAGGTCTTTTCTTGCCACGATCCGATCGCGTCTTTCGCTCATAATGAGGTGCGAGGGGATGCATGACTCGATCATGTGAGATGTAGCGATCAATTGCTAGCTCGAGAAAGACGGACACAACGTGTTTGAACAATCTAGTCAAAATCATTCCATAAGGTAAGAGTTCCTTAGGTTTGCTTTGAGTCATTTCCATTCTTTTAAGAATGAAGAATGCTAGATTGTATCGAGTGGAGGTTTCAATGCAATAAAGCATATGACAAAGACTCGCGAAGACATGATCCTTATGACCTCCTAGACAAATGGCGTTTTCACAAATGATATCAACCCATGGTTTCATATGAGGTTGAATTTTGCGAGTTAAGATTTTGTTTTTGTCAACGACAATGGTTTTCTTGTTTTTAGTACGAGTGACTTAACCTTGTCGAGGAATATGAATGAATGACTTGACGACACTTGGAGAAGAAGGAGTGGTTTTATAACGACCTTTACTAGGAACACTTATTGACAAGTAGTCGAGTGACCACATGTCGGTGTGTGACACTTGACCTTTGAACGTTATTTTTAAGATTTGGCCGAATTCCTTAAGAGTGAGAGAGAATGACTTACTTTGTACAACAAAGTTAACCACAAAATGACCCGTGGAGTTATAATCAAAAGTTAGTTGACTATAGAACTCGAGAACAAAACGAGGAACAATTTGTTCGTTTATGTTCAACAAACAATCGAAATCAATTGATTCAAACTTAGCACGGATGTGACTCATGTTTTCAAAATTGACTCACAACCCTACCCTCATGAAAATATCATTTTTCAAGACTAGCAATTGTGTTTTGTAATGGTTGATTAAATTCATTTGATATGAGTGGAATGTAGATTGGGGTCTTTTGATGATCTAGTGCGGTAATTGGAGGCATTGTTACCTAGAAGAAAACAATCAAAGTCATATTTTAATCTCTTACATATGTGTGGATATTTTGAGTTCGTGCCTGGTGTGTGCCTAGATGTACCAAATGTGGAGTAACGGTTAACTCGACCTACCAATTAACATCTTAAGAGTTAATCCAAACGCTCCTTAGTTTAATTTTGCTCATCAAAACATGTCGAAAAGTACATATTAAAATCTCGACCTTTGTTCCTGAGATCATTATGCATGTGTTTGAAAACGTTTTTAAGTTGTACTAACAATGCATAACCACAATTTCATTATGTTCCTAACGTGAGTAATTTGAAAATAAAATTGGGGTTTTAGTTCAAAATCAAATTTTCAACAAATTCACTAATATATGCAAATCGCCCAATTCTCGAGAAGCATATAGTTTATACATTGTATCCTAGTAGTCTTCATTGTACAATATTAAAGTGAAAAATGAAAAAATCTCTAAATTCAATTTTAGTGTCATCATAAACCCTAAGACTCAAATTGAAAGAAAATCAGATGAAAAGACTCCAATTGATGACTTTAGATGTTTGAAGTGATTATATTGTTGATTTGATCTTCAATTATAGTTTTTAGTGGTAGATATTTGATTTTTTGGGTGTGTTGTGTTCGTATCTGTCCTGCAATATGAAAGGGGGTGTTGTTTTTGTGTTTTGAAATTTTTAGTTAAGTGTATGTACAATTTTAGTGTCATGCTGATGGTGTCCCATTATCGCCTCGCGGTCAAATATATTAAGATGGGTTGGGCCCGCCTAAGGTATGGCGGCCGCCCTCAGCCTAGGGTTTTTGGACTTAGTTTTAGTTTGACGAAAATTTTACAAAATAGTAGTGACATTTTAATGGCATTTCGCGAATAAAAATCTTAAACTTCTTCGATGATTATTTAAGTTGTCATGACAACAAGAATAAGAACACGACTTTTAGAAATTGAGACATAAGAAGGAGAAGCGGACTAATGTGAGTTATGGAAGTGGAACTTCCCATCATTCCTAAACCAAGACATAGATAGTTAAACCGATTCACTGTTTAAGGTTTTGTAAGAATGTCAGCAATGTTGGTCCGACGACGGCACTTTTATATGATTGAGATATGTCCTTTTTGGACGTTATCACGAAGAAAGTGATGACGAATTTTGATGTGTTTGGTTTGAGAAATTGATGCACCCCGGGTATATTGCTAAGCGTAAATCACAGCCTTTATTGTCGCCCATGATCGGAGACACCGTCGATCAAAACGTCGTAGTCGATAAGAGCTTGTTTCATCCATAATACTTGTTGACATGCCTTTCCGACGCTTACGTATTCGGCTTCGGTAGTGGATATAGCAAGAGCGGTTTGTTTCTTCGAGAACCAAGATGTCAAACAACATCCCACGAATGTACAAATACCGATAGTGCTTTTTCGATCTATATAATCTCCCGCCATATCAGATGTCCGGCATATACTACTTTTCCATACAGGTCCCCTTAGGATACCCTAAACCAAGAGCAGTATTGCCTATTATGAATTGGAAGATACATTAAGCCCGCTTCAAAGTGAGAGGTTTGGGAGCCTCTTGGAAGCGTGCACAAAGTCAGACACTAAACATGATATCGGGCCTACTTGCCGTTAATGTATAATAAACAAACCGATCTGCCTCTATACTTGGTACTATCTACGGACTCACACATCTTTCGCATTCGTGAGTTTGGTATCGGAGGACATGGGGGTTTTCATTGGTTTAGATTCTTCTAAGCCAAATTTCTTAAGAATTTCTTTAATATATTTAGATTGATTAAAGAAGATTCCATCTTCCATTTGTTTTATTTGTAGTCCAAGGAAGAAGTTAAGTTCGCCCATCATGCTCATCTCGAACTCGTAACGCATGATTTTGGCAAATTCATCACACATGTCTTGACAAGTCGAATCGAATATGATGTCACCGACATATATTTGAACGATGATGAGGTTTGAACTTCTCCTCTTAATCTAAAGAGTGTTATCTAACCATTCTATTTTATATTTCAGTTTAATAAGGAAAGCTTTAATCTATCATACCAAGCTTTGGTGCTTGTTAAACCATATAAAGCTTTCTTTAGTTTATAATCATGATTTTCGGTTTTTCAAAGGTCAATGAATCCTAGAGGTTGTGCCACTATATCCTCCTCATTTATCAAACCGTTCAGGAATGCACTTTTTTTACATCTTGGAATAGGATTAAAAGTTTAAAGGCACAAGCATAAGCTAATAGGTATCCTAATATGACTCCAAAGTCTAAATCCAACTGGGGGCATAAGTTTCATACATAAATCGATGCCCTCTTTGTTGATATTACCTGAGCAACTAACGCTAAGGCCTGATTTCAAGAAACAATACGTTCTCTGCGTCCGAAGCGTCTAACTTATTCTAAACACGGCCACTATAGTTTCCTATAGATTGTCATAAACCTAGGTTGGGAAACTAACTCCCAAACATCGTTGGCAATAAAATATAAATTTAATTCTCTTGCAGTAGCGAATAACTCCCAACTAACACCTGTTTAAGGCTTATTTTCTCATTCTTAGTACTGTATAGTTAATATAAAACAAAGAAGTACTATTTGTTTTGGCCTGGTGACCTAGATAGTTTTCTTTGGGTTAAGGATTCCTATGACATTTTCTAATGGATGGTTCCTAGATTCCTTCATAATTAGTACAAATCATCAATCTCTAAAGTTTCAACCACAATGTCATTTTCAAGGTTTTTGCTTTTTGTTATAACCTTAATAGCTTCTCTTACATCTAAGTCATGCATCCACCCAAGGGTGATTGTCTAGAGGGTGGAGGAGTTTTACCGATTGAATGTCATGCAGAAGTGAATTCTTTAACTTTCCTAGAGTGTCTGTTTAGATGAAGTATGCTTACTATTTAGAGAGAAACCTAAAACAGATATACCTATGTCATAAGACTTTGGGTTCCAAACTTTGTAAGGTAGTACTTTAGTGTATAAAATGAAACGGACTTTATTCCAAACACTCTAAAGTAAGTCTAAATGTAGGTTTCCTACCTCTAAGAGTTCATTTAAGGTGTTTTTCTAAATGTCTTTAATAGGATTCGGTTGAGAATGTATGTTGAAGTGTCTACTGTGTTACACCAAAACTTTTGTGGTAACGATTGCTCATTCAACATAATCCTACTCATTTCTTGAAGTGTCCTATTTTTCCTTTCAACCATGACATTTGATTGAGGAGTGTGTGATGTGTGTTTTACAAGCTTTAAATTTATAATACTAGAAATACCAATTTTTACTAAAAACACAACGCTTAGGAAGTATACCCGTTCGTGTATAGTATAGCTTTAGGTAAGTCCAGGTCGTTCCATGAGAATTGAAGTTTTCACAGTTTGTAATTAAGGTGCTAAGGCTAAGATGATTGTCACGGATCAAATTAACCAAAACGAGCATGTATCGAATATTGCAAAGAAAGCAATGAAGAGATGATTCAACAAGGAATTAAAGTATGTTTGTTTAGGCAATGATCACTTAGATAATGATGTGTTTGGAATAGTGTTTATAAGTTTAGAGAATAAAGTTATCACAAGTTATAAATCTTTTCGGCCTTTAAATATAGCTAGTGATTATATCGATTAATAACAACAAATCCTTTCAGTCTTTATAAGTTATTATAACCAATATATTAGATGGAATGATAGAACACATGTATAAAGAAACCTTTTGGCCTATTTTCTTATATAAAATATGTTTTACCAATTCAATAACAAGTATCCAAACACTCCATATCAAAGATCACATATCGCCCAAACAAACATAAGATTACTACTCCATAATCAAAGAAGTAATAAAACACATTATGAACTCAAACAATTCATTAATAATCATATTTAAAGGATAAACAAGATTATACCAAATTCCAAGAGCAAATAATGGTGATTTCATAAGAATTTCCCAAGAACACTTTATTATATTTAAAGCAAAACCCAGAAACTATGAACAATTCTGTCATAATCACTTATAGATTTGAATTACACTTCAATGCTACTTCCTTTGATGGATTATAATCTGGAAATTAATGGTGGATAGTGGTGGTTTGAAGGGGTGTTTAGATCCTTGGTTTGTCAAGCCAAAATCACCAAAAACACCCACTCTAAGTGTTCTAAACGAATTGGAGGTTTGTGTGTGTAAGAGATATGGAATGAGGTGATTGGGGGTTGTTTTTTATAGGCTAAAAATGGGCAAAAGTGCGCCGCACAAACTTATTTGTGCGCTGCACATAGGGTGTTAATGCACTTAGCATTTAATTGCCTTTAATTCTCTCTACCGCCTCAAAAGTGCGCCACACTTTAGGTAAAACCGCCGCACTTTGGGTATTAAAAGATTTTTTAGTTATGGTGAAAAGTACGCCGCACTTTCTGCAAGTGCATCGTACTTTTGGTCGTTTAAGTAGTTGGCCTTTTATATAGTTGTAGATATTGAATTCCGCCCGCGTGGCCGCTTGAACCAACTAAAACGGAGTTCGTATGACCGAGTTATGATCAAAACAGTGAACAGGGGTCGGGAAGCTCTGAGTTTGAGTTATTTCTTCGGTTAAGCTTCAATTCTTTGTGTAATCTTCTGTTTTATTCCACGACACATACCTAGAACATATAATAGCAAATATACTTGATTAAGTATCAAAAGTTCACGAGAAATGATCAAATAAATGCAAATAACGCCGCAAAAAACATGTATAATCTAGGCCTTATCAAATCCCTCCACACTTAGCTATTGCTTACCCTCAAGCAATTAAAGCAAGAAAACAAGATCATTTATCGTGACGTGGAGAAAAAATCATTTTAGCATTAACAAGTGTTTAACAGTTTTATAACTTTCCATTTTTCACCCATCATATTCTTGAGAGCTTGTCCAATTGACCTTAAGCCTTCCCAATGAGCATCTCGTTGTTGAGTTTGAAGATTAATTGTTTTGGAGAGATGGGTGTTCAAGTAATGGCTTACATGAGGAGGGTTTTGACGGACTCTAGAGACAACATTGGACGATGAGGAGATATTTTAGGACAGAGATGAAGTGTTAGAATGAAATGATTCATCATCATTTTCATCAAGGGTATCATCCAACTGATGAGATGAGGATGGATGATTTAAAGTGGTGGAGGAGGAGCTAGAATTTGATTCACGAGGTCTTTTCTTGCCACGATCCGATCGCGTCTTTCACTCATAATGAGGTACGAGGGGATGCATGACTCGATCATGTGAGATGTAGCGATCAATTGCTAGCTCGGGAAAGACGGACACAATATGTTTGAACAATCTAGTCAAAAGCATTCCATAAGGTAAGAGTTCCTGAGGTTTGCTTCGAGTCATTTCCATTCTTTTAAGAATGAAGAATGCTAGATTGTATCGAGTGGAGGTTTAAATCCAAAAAAACATATGACAAAGACACGCGGAGACATGATCCTTATGACCTCCTAGACAAATGGCGTTTTCACGAATGATATCAACCCACGGTTTCATATGAGGTTGAATATTGCGAGTTAAGATTTTGTTTTTGTCGACGACAATGGTTTTCTTGTTTTTAGTACGAGTGACTTAACCTTGTCGAGGAATTTGAATGAATGACTTGACGACGCTTGGAGACGGAGGAGTGGTTTTATAACGACCTTTACTAGGAACACTTATTGACAAGTAGTCGAGTGACCACATGTCGGTGTGTGACACTTGATCTTTGAACGGTATTTTTAAGATTTGACCGAATTCCTTAAAAGTGAGAGAGAATGACTTACTTTGTACAACAAAGTTGACCACAAAATGACCCGTGGAGTTATAATCAAAAGTTAGTTGACTATAGAACTCGAGAACAAAACGAGGAACAATTTGTTCGTTTATGTTCAATAAACAATCAAAATTAATGGATTCAAACTTAGCACGGATGTGACTCATGTTTTCAAAATTTTGACTCTCAACCCTACCCTCATGAAAATATTGTTTTTCAAGACTAGGAATTGTGTTTTGTAATGGTTGATTAAATTCATTTGATATGAGTGGAATGTAGTTTCGGGTCTTTTGATGATCTAGTGCGGTAATTAGAGGCATTGTTACCTAGAACAAAACAATCAAAGTCATATTTTAATCTCTTACATATGTGTGGTTATTTTGAGTTCGTGCCTAGTATGTGCTTAGACGTACCAAATGTGAAGTAACGATTAACTCGACATAACAATTAACATCTTAAGAGTTAATCCAAATGCTCCTTAGTTTAATTTTGCTCATCCAAATATGTCGAAAAGTACATATTAATTATGTATCTCGACCTTTGTTCCTGAGATCATTATGCATGTGTTTGAAAACGTTTTTAAGTTGTATTAACAATGCATAACCACAATTTCATTATGTTCCTAACGTGAGTAATTTGAAAATAAAATTGGGGTTTTGGTTCAAAATTAATTTTTCAACAAATTCACTAATGTATGCAAATCATATGTCTACAAGAAACATATTAGTTATACATTGTATCCTAGTAGTCTTAATTGTACAATATTGAAAGAAAAATGAAAAATCTCTAATTTCAATTTTAGTGTTCATCATGAACCCTAGACTCAAATTGAAAGAAAATAGATGAAATGACTTACAATTGATGATCTTTAAGATGTTGTGAGTGATTATAGGTGTTGATTTGATCTTCAAATATAGTTTTAGTGGTTGATTTTGAGTTTTTAGGGTGTTGTGTTCGTGTTCGTCGCCGCAGATATGAAAGGGGGTGTTTGTTTTTGTGTTTTGAAATTATTTGTTTTGACCATGTGATAGCCCTTTTTTGATGTCTTAATAGGTTTATCTTTTTCAGTTTTATTGTTAACGATAATAGGAGGTGGTGGATCTTTTAGAATTTTTGGATGATCATCGGACTTTCCACTCCCGGTGAATACGACATTCACTTGCTCGGTGTGAGCTTGAGGAGGAGGTGGGTCAGTCTTATTGGTATATTCTGAAGATACGTTTTGAGATTTCGACCACTCATCTATTTTTCTTTCCATATTTTTAATTTTAGTTTGGAAATTCTTTTCATTTTGCTTCATTTTTAAAATCATATTGTTAACATTGTTTTTGACAAACATATTTGTAACTCTTTGACCATCCAAGAATTTTGTGATTGATTTTTCAAGATCTGTTTTAGATTAAGGTTTTTGGTTGACTGTTTTAGACTCTTTGTTAGGTAAAACACCGATGGTTTTTGTTAGACTTAAAATATGGTGACAAACACGGAATTACATTAGTTTATTTATAGCGTAACACATAGGGACTAATAATGACAAGCTACGATAGTTGTGTGTCACTAGGACTATAAATACCCCCTCCATACTTCCATGGAAAGGTGAAGTTCACATTTGTAAAAGTGTGTGTGTGTTCTCTTTAACAAACACACAACTTCCCATCTCTTATCTTTTCTCTCTAATAATATGGCTCAATTTCTCTTTCACTTTACCATGCCTCCGACGACAATGATGCTTCCGAGAGTTCGCAACCATCATGGGGGAAAATGTGTACATCCGGGACTTAGTTGACTTTGATGTTACCGTGTCAACTTCCAGGGGGAGTATTGTTAGATACTATTCCTTCGTATGATTTATGAAGTATTCTGCATCACGTAGAGGAGATTGTTGTTGATTTCTAGGTGTGCCTCCCTTGAGCGAACGGAATATTCGCCAAGCCCTAATGACAAGAAGCAGGTGTATTTGTGTTGTCGGTTTGATTCTACAAAATTGTGTGCACTCTTGATGACAAGTAGAAGAGTGTTCAAGCTACAATATTATAGAATTCTGCTTAAGACTAGGGATGATGGTTTGGGGGGGAAGCTTGATTCGAAACTTCGCTAAAGGAGTTATGAAGAAAGATTTTTCAAGACATGTGCATGAAATTGGGGGAAGTTATCAACTCATGCTACTACAATGGTTCCCAGAACCAAGTAAAGACAATGAAGATCCAAGCTGGAATACAAGTTTCAAGACCAAGAGAACTCAAAAGACAATTCAGCTTTGGAAAGCGCTTTGGAAGACTTTTTGTATTTGTATTTATACTTGTTAGGAACATTGTAAGTAATTCCGTATATGTCCACATATTGGGGGAAGATTGTTAGCATGAAATATGGTGACAACAAGAATTACATTAGTTTATTTATAGCGTGACACATAGGGACTATAATGACAAGGCTACGATAGTTGTGTGTCACTAGGACTATAAATACCCCCTCCATACTTCCATGGAGGGGGTGAAGTTCACATTTGTAAAAGTGTGTGTGTGTGTTCTCTCTAAAAAACACACAACTTCCCATATCTTATCTTTTCTCTCTAATAATATGGCTCAATTTCTCTTTCATTTTACCAAGCCTCCGGATCTTGTGTTTAAGGGTGAATCGTGATAACAGTTTTACCATCGTTGTTGTTATGGAGTTTCCAATGAACAATTCTCATGCTACGGATACGTCTTTTGAAATCTTTGAGATCATTTCTCACATCATTGTTTAATACTGTGAGTGATTTCTCGGAATCATTAGGATCATAATGGGATTGACGAGAAAATGAATTATGAGAATCTAGGTTTTGATAATCTTCAGATTGGATGTAATTTGCTTCATGACATTCACATATCGGAGTGTCATCGTTCATGTGGTTTTTAGAAGCGTTTCCATTTCTAAGCTCATTGTATTTGTTACGTATATCTTGCAATTCTTCATTTAAACTTATAATTTGAGAATCCATAGCCTTCAATTTTTCCATAAATCGAGAATTATTAGTATTACTATCACTTCCGTCGGCGAAGGAAACAGATTTTCGATGATGTTTGTTTTTAAATTTAATGGGCCAATCATGTTTGAAAATGACTTTGTCCTTGAGAAATCGAAAAGCTTGATTTGGAATTTTGTAGAGGAAGATTCCTCCAGCAGTTATGTCCAGGATTCCTTTAGTGGGTTCGTCTAGACCGTGATAAAATATTTAAATAATAGCTCCTTTGGTCAGACCATGCCCATGGCATTTTCGAAGCATGTTCTTCAGTCGTAACCAAGCGTCGGTTAGACTTTCACATACGAGTTAAGAGAAATTTTCGATTTCAAGTAAAAGATGGTTAAATAACGAAGGTGAAAAGAATCTGTTTATAAAATCTCTTCTCATTTGTTTCCACGATGTTATAGACTCTTCATTAAGTTCGTTAAACCAGGTTTTAGCTTTATCGCATAAGGAAAAAGGAAATATCAAAAGCTTTACGGCTTCGCTTTGAGTTTCACCGTATCTGAACATGTTGCATATTGTGAGAAATTCACGAATGTGGTCATGCGGATCGGCCCACAGATAACCATCGAATTTATTTTCCCGAATCATATTTAAGTGAGTATTATTGATAACAAAGTTGTCATCAACATCGAGTTGAATAATGGCAGAATTAGGAGTCGGTGCTACAGTCTTAGCACTTTCCCACATAGGCTGATCATCAGGATTGAGAATTCTTTGTTTGGGTTCAACATCCTCTTCAGGTATATTTATAACGACAAAGTCATTAACGATAGGATGTTCGGTGAAAGATTTGTGTTATTCGATCTGAATGAATTCTTTTTGGATAATTTTAAATTTACAAGACCTTTTTATTTTATTTAATTTATATATTAGACTTACTAGTTGTTTTCCGAAAGATAGAGGATTTATACATACGTTAAGCATTTTGCAAAGAGACATTTTTATATATATAATTAAGGTTAATAGGATAATATTCAAAATAAAGTAAATTATTTTCATATATTTTTTTATATAATTTTTTATTTTTCTAGATATATATATATATATATATATATATATATATATATATATATATATATATATATATATATATATATATATATATATATTAAATTAATTATATTTAGCAAATAAGGATAAATAAATTAAAGATTTTTTTTATAGGTACGGCGTACTTTAGGAAAAGTGCGCCGACTTTTCTGGAAATTTTATGTTTTTTTTAAATATTATGATAAACTAGATATTATAAATACACAAGGCATATAATCAGATAAAATACAATTCCAAATGATTATAGAACCTAAGACTAGCAGATTGGGGGTTTTGGTTTTGGTTTTTGAAATAAGATTCTGTTTGTGAAAATTTGCAGAAAGTGCGGCGTACTTGGGTAAAGTTCGGCGTACTTCCTGGGTTTTCAGGAAAACCAGCGCACAAAAGGATGTGCGGCGTACTTCCTTAAGAAAAAAAAAGATTTTTTTTTTTCCGTTTGCCAGAAAGCGGTACGGCGAGTTTGAAAATTTTGTGAAACAAAATAGCACCTAAAACAAGCAGCAAACTATAACAACTTAAATAATTCCCTTGCAACGGCGCCAAAAACTTGATGTGTGTTTTCCAAGCTTTAAATTTATAATACTAGAAATACCGATTTTTACTAAAAACACAACACTCGGGAAGTATACCCGTTCGTGTATAGTATAGCTTTAGGTAAGTCTAGGTCATTCCATGAGAATTGAAGTTTTCACAGTTTGTAATTAAGGTGCTAAGGCTAAGATGATTGTCACGGATCAAATTAACCAAAACGAGCATGTATCGAATATTGCAAAGAAAGCAATGAAGAGATGATTCAACAAGGAATTAAAGTATGTTTGTTTAGGTAATGATAACTTAGATAATGATGTGTTTAGAATAGTGTTTATAGGTTTAGAGAATAAATTTATCACAAGTTATAAATCTTTTCGGCCTTAAAATATAGCTAGTGATTATATCGATTAATAACAACAAATCCTTTCAGCCTTTATAAGTTATTATAACCAATATATTAGATGGAATGATAGAACACATGTATAAAGAAACCTTTCGGCCTATTTTCTTATATAAAATATGTTTTACCAATTCAATAACAAGTATCCAAACACTCCATATCAAATATCACATATCGCCCAAACAAACATAAGATTACTACTCCATAATCAAAGAAGTAATAAAACACATTATGAACTCAAACAATTCAATAATAATCATATTTAAAGGATAAACAAGTTTATACCAAATTCCAAGAGCAAATGATGGTGATTTCACAAGAATTTCCCAAAAACACTTTATTATATTCAAAGCAAAACCCAGAAACTATGAACAATTCCTGTCACAATCACTTATAGATTTGAATTACACTTCACTGCTACTTCCTTGGATGGATTATAATCTGGAAATTAATGGTGGATAGTGGTGGTTTGAAGGGGTGTTTGGATCCTTGGTTTGTCAAGCTAAAATCACCAAAAACACCCATTCTAAGTGTTTTAAACGAATTGGAGGTTTGTGTGTGTAAGAGATATGGAATGAGGTGATTAGGGGCTGTTTTTTATAGGCTAAAAATGGGCAAAAGTGCGCCGCACAAACTTATTTGTGCGCCGCACATAGGGTGTTAATGCACTTAGCATTTAATTGCCTTTAATTCTCTCCACCGCCACAAAAGTGCATCGCACTTTGGGTAAAACCGCCACACTTTGGGTATTAAAAGATTTTTTAGTTCTGGTGAAAAGTGCACCGCACTTTCTGCAAGTGCGGCGTACTTTTGGTCGTTTTCAGTAGTTGGCCTTTTATATGGTTGTAGATATTGAATTCCGCCCGCGTGGCCGCTTGAACCAACTAAAACGGAGTTCGTATGATCAAAATGGTGAATAGGTGTCGGGAAGCTCTGAGTTTGAGTTATTTCTTCGTTTAAGCTTCAATTCTTTGTGTAATCTTCTATTTTATTCCATGACACGTACCTAGAAAATATAATAGCAAATATACTTGATTAAGTATCAAAAGTTCACGAGAAATGATCAAATAAATGCAAATAACGCCGCCGAAAACATGTATAATTTAGGCGTTATAAAATCCCTCCACTCTTAGCTATTGCTTACCCTCAAGCAATTAAAGCGAGAAAACAAGATCATTTATCGTGACATGGAGAAAAAATGATTTTAGCATTAACAAGTGTTTACCAGTTTTATAACTTTTCAGGCATAGACATATAACAGAGCACCTCACATAGGGAAAGTGTTTGTTTTTGAATTCACACGAGTCACTCAGATAGGGTTTTATATTTTTGAACTCACTCAATTGCACATACATAATCTAGGTTGCTACCATATGCTTGTACTAGAAATATAAACATGCCTGTTGCGGCGTGAGATCCTAGACAAAAATCTCAAAGAGGCAAAACGTGATAATGATGAGGGTGAAAAGCATATACTTGATTTCATGTGCTAAAACTTTGCCTTATACTTTGAACTTTTATTATTTTTTTCTTTTCTCTTTTTTTTCTTTTCATTCCAGATACAGTGATAACTAAGGCTGGCACAAAACTTCTTCTTCATTGAGCATATTTTTCTTACTCTTAGGATACTTTGGGGATCTCAACACTAAAAGCGAGTGCTGCAGATACATGATTGCATAGGGATTTATTTCACCTCTTATCATACGACTTTGTCTATAAATTAACCTCACTGCGGTCTAGTAAATGATGATCAAGCACAAGTTCTGGAGCTACTAAATTACCGGCCCACTCATATAACTTTATACCAATACCAATGTTCCAGAAAAGGCGACAAAGACCATACGTACACATTCGTAATGACGGAATAGACACATATGACTGCATTTAACCCTAACTCGAACAAGCTAAAGGCAAAATTTATCTTTGGTACCGAAGGTGGGCACCCGAATTCCTTAAGTTCTAAATCCTTACAATTTAAGTGGGTTGATTTTGTGCTAGTTAAAATGTCAATCCGGTTAGATTTGCCTTACTAAGCGTATGCATTTTTTAAGTTTTTGGAAAAGCAATATATAAATTTTTAAATTTTCCAGAAAATATCAGTTGAAAGTTTGAAAATTTCTGCAGGGAAAACATGGAGGAACATGATTAATTTTTCCTATTTGCTACCCCTCCACACTTAAGTTGAACATTTCCCTTAATGTAAGAACTGATAAATATAGAAAATAGGGAAAATTAAGGGAAAACGGTACTTCCCGGGGTTCCTAAGTTCTTGGTTGAATTATGAAGGATATGGCGTGAAACGGAACGCCAAGCATGTGTATTCTACCACATGTAATATAATACTCCAATTATATAAGTCTCCAAGTGTAAAATGCCAACCACCAATCCAAGCTCCACCTGTTTTATTTAATCTGCAAAATAGACACAACTACAAGAAAAACATTAAATACAAAAGCACACTTTTGTAGGCACCACGATTGCATTTAGCGTATGCAACAAGCCTTTAAACCCATCGGTGTCCCGAGTGGACGAGTTATAGTCTCGTGAGGGTTTTCAGCGAACACACCCACAAAGTTTAATAAATTTCTTTTTGGATGCAGAAATCGAGATACACGACACACCGGCCGAATGCGTGACATACTTAAAGACTGCAAAGTTTTTGTTATATATATTTTTTAGTTTTTTATAGGTTTATTATTATTTACTATTACTACTACTACTATTCTTATACTTAACTTAATTTAAGATTCCTTAATGATACGGTTCAAGTGGGAATGATCCACTCTTAAAGCTTGAGGGTATGGTATTTTTGGAATGTACTCTCGAAAAGAATATTCATTTGTTTTGACCACGTGATATCCCTTATTCGATGTTTTAATAGGTCGGTCTTTTTCGATTTTATTGTTAACGATGATAGGAGGCGGTGGATCTTTTTGAGTTTTTGGAGAATCATCAGACTTTTCACTCCCGGTGAATACGGCATTCACATGCTCAGTTTGAGCTTAAGGAGGAGGAGGAGGCTTAGTCTTATCGGTTTGTTTTGAAGAGAGTTTTTGAGACTTCGACCACTAATCTATTTTTCTTTCCATATTTTTAAGTTTAGTTTGGAAATTATTTTCATTTTGCTTCATCTTTAAAATCATATCGTTAACATTATCCTTGACAAACATACTTGTATCTCTTTGACCATCGAATAATTTGTTCATTGATTTCTCAAGATCTGTTTTAGATTGAGGTTCTTGGTTGACTCTTTTAGACTCTTTGTTAGGTAAAACACTGGTGGTTTTACCATCGTTTATGGCAAAAAGTTTCCAATGAACAGTTCTCATGCCATGGATACGTCTTTTGAAATCTTCGAGGTCATTTCTCACATCATTGTTTAATTCTGTGAGTGACTTCTCAAGATCATTAAGATCATGATGGGATTGGTGAGAATGCGAATCATGAGAATTTTGGTCTTTATTGCCTTCAGATTGGATGTAATTTGCTTCATGACGTTCACACATCGGCGTGTCATCGTTCAGGTGGTTTTTAGAAGCGTTTCCCTCTCTAAGCTCATTGTATTTGTTACGTATATCTTGCAATTCTTCATTTAAGCTTATAATTTGAGAATCCATAGCCTTCAAATTTTCCATAAATCGAGAATTATCAGTATTACTATCACTTCCATCGGCGAAGGAAACAGATTTTCGATGATGTTCGTTTTTAGATTTAATAGGCCAATCATGTTCGAAAAGGACTTTGTCCTCGAGAAATTGAAAAGCTTGATTTGGACTTTTGTAGAGGAAGATTCCTCCAGCAGTTACGTCCAGGATTCCTTGAGTGCGTTCGTCTAGACCGTGATAGAATATTTGAATAATAGCTCCTTTGGTCAGACCGTGCCATGGCATTTTTGAAGCATGTTCTTAAGTCGTAACCAAGCGTCGGTTAGACTTTCACATATGTTTTATTAGAAAATTTTAATTTCGAGTAAAAGACGGTTAAATAACGAAGGTGGAAAGGATTTATTTATAAAAACTCTTCTCATTTGATTCCATGATGTTATAGACTCTTCATAAAGTTTGTTAAACCAGGTTTTAGCTTTATCGCACAAGGAAAAAGGAAATAACAAAAGCTTTACGGCTTCGCTTTGAGTTTCACTGTATCTGAACATGATGCAGACTGCGAGAAATTCACGGATATGGTCATTGCAATTGGCCCGCAGATAACTATCGAATTTATTTTCTTGAATCATATTTAAGTGAGTACTATTGATAGCAAAGTTGTCATCAACATCGAGTTGAATAATGGCAGAATTAGGAGTCGGTGCTACAGTCTTAGCACTTTCCCACATAGGCTGATCATCAGGATCGAGAATTATTTGTTTGGGTTCAACATCCTCTTCAGGTATATTTATAACGACAAAGTCATTAACGATAGGATGTCTGGTGGAAGATTTGTGTGATTTGATCTGAATGGATTCTTTTTGGATATTTTTAAATTTACAAGACCTTTTTATTTTATTTTATTTATATTTTAGACTTACTAGTTGTTTTTCGAAAGATAGGGGATGTATACATACGTTAAGCATTTTGCAAAGATACATTTTTATGTATATAATTAAGGTTAATAGGATAATATTTAAAATAAAGTAAATTATTTTCATATATTTTTTATATTTTTTATATTTTATATATATTAGATATATTTTATTTTGTTATTATATATATAGAAAAATAAGGATAAATAGATAAAAAAAAATCAGATAGATAGAGTGCGGCGTACTTTAGGAAAAGTGCGCCGGCTTTTCTAGAAATTTTGTATTTTTTCGAATATTATGATAAACTAGATAATTACAAATACACAATGCATATAATCAGATAAAATACAATTCCAAATGATTATAGAACCTAAGACTAGCAGATTAGGGGTTTTGGTTTTGTTTTTTTTAAAATAAGATTTTGTTTGTGAAAATTTATAGAAAGTGCGGCGTACTTGGGTAAAGTACGGCGTACTTCCTGGTTTTTCAGGAAAATCGACGCACAAACAGGATGTGCGGCGCACTTCCTGAAGAAAAAAATGATTTTTGATTTCCGTTTGCCAGAAAATGGTACGGTAAGTTTGAAATTTTTTTGTGAAACAAAAAAGCACCAGAAATAAGTAACAAACTATAACAACTTAAACTATTTCTCGGTAACGGCGCCAAAAACTTGATGTGTGTTATACAATCTTTAAATTTATAATACTAGAAATACCGATTTTTACTAAAACCACAACACTCGGGAAGTATACTCGTTCGTGTATAGTATAGCTTTAGGTAAGTCCAGGTCATTCCACGGGAATTGAAGTTTTCACAGTTTGTAATTAAGGTGCTAAGGCTAAGATGATTGTCATGGATCAAATTAACCAAAACGAGCATATATTGAATATTCTAAAGAAAGCAATGAAGAGATGATACAACATGGAATTAAAGTATGTTTGCTTAGGCAATGATCACTTAGATAATGATGTGTTTGGAATAGTGTTTATGAGTTTGGAGAATAAGGTTATCATAAGTTATAAATCCTTTCCGCCTTTAAATATAGCTAGTGATTATATCGATTAATAATAATAAATCCTTTCGGCCTTTATAAGTTATTATAACCAATATATTAGATGGAATGATAGAACACATGTATAAAAGAACCCTTTCGGCCTATATTCTTGTATAAAATATGTTTTACCAATTCAATAAACACATATCCAAACGCTCCATACCCAAGATCACATATTGCCCAAACAAACACAAGATGACTACTCCATGATCAAATAAGTAACAAAACACATAACATTCATCATGAATTCAGTAAAGATCATATTCAAAGGATAAACAAGATTTATACCAACTTCAAGAGCAAATGTTGATGATTTCACAAGTTTTCCCAACGAAAACTATATTATATTCAAAGTAAAACCCGAAAACTATGAACAATTCTGTTCACAATCGATTATAGATTCGAATAAACACTTCTATTATATGACTTTTCTTTGATGATCAAAACCGGGAATTGGTAAGGTGGAGTAGTGGTGTAGTCGATGGTGGTGATGGTGGTTTGAAGGGGTGTTTGGATCCTTGGTTTGTCAAACCAAGATCACTAAAAACACCTTTTCTACGTTTTCTAAACGAATTGGGGTTTGTGTGTGTAAGAGATATGGAATGAGGTGATTAGGGGCTGTATTTATAGGCTAAAATGGGCCAAAAAACGTCGCATAAACTTATTTGTGCGCCGTACTTCGTGAGTTAATGCACTTAGCATTTCTTGGGACATAACCGTTTCTTTGGGAAGTTTGAACGAAAGTTCGGAGCACAAGAAATATTGTGCGGCGTACTTGGTAATGGTGGAAAGTGCGGCGCACTTGTAATAAGTGCGGCGTACTTCTTCAGTTTCTTGGATCTTTCTCTTGTAAATTGTATGTGTGATGATATGATAGGAGATATCTCGTCCCAAGCACCAAAGAAGGGTATTTATAGGCTAGAGATAACTTGGGGACCAAGTTGAGAATGTATGTGGATGTATTTTGGGCCAAGTTCGCAAATTAATTGCATCTCCATAAAGTATTTTGTACTCATTTGTAAAACCGGCTACTTTAGTAATATTTCAGCTTGTGAACATTTTCCTAAGTTGTAGATAATTCAATTCTCTTTCCGTGGCCGCTTGAATTAACTCAATCCGAGTTTGTATGACCGAGTTATGACCAAAACAGTGAACAGGTGCCGGGAGATCATGAACTTGAGTTATTTCTTCACTTAAGCTTCAATTCTTCGTGTTTTCTTCCGCTTTCTTCCATGACACGTACCTAAAACATATAATAGCAAATATACTTGATTAAGTACCAAAAGTTCACGAGAAATGATAAAATAAATGCAAATAACGCCACCGAAAACATGTATAATTTAGGCGTTATCAATCCCTCCACACTTAGCTATTGCTTGCCCTCAAGCAATTAAAGCGAGAAAACAAGATCATTTATCATGACGTGGACAAAAAAAATCATTTTAGTATTAACAAGTGTTTACAAGTTTTATAACTTTTCAGGCATAGACATATAACAAAGCACCCCACATAGGGAAAGTGTTTGTTTTTTAATTCACACGAGTCACTCACATAGGGTTTTATATTTGTGAAGCCACTCAATTGCACAGACATAATCTAGGTCGCTACCATATGCTTGTACTAGACACATAAACATGCCCGTTACGGCATGAGCACCTAGACAAAAATCTCAAAGGGGCAAAACGTGATAATGATGATGGTGAGTAGCAGATACTTGATTCCATGTGCCAAAACTTTGCCTTATACTTCAAACTTTATTATTTTTTTTCTTTTTTCTTTTTTTTACTTTCTTCTTTTTTATAATTTTTTTCCATTCGAGATACTGCGAAAACTAAAGCTGGCACAAAACTTCTTCTTCATCGAGCATATTGCTCTAGGGATTCTTTAGGGATCTCAACACTAAAAGCGAGTGCTGCAGATACATGATTATATAGGGATTTATTTTACCTCTCATTATACGATTTTGTCTATAAATTAACCTCACTGTGCTCGGTATAAATGATGATCAAGCACAATTCTAGAGCTGCTAAGATTAACCGCCCCACTCATATAACTTTAAACCAATTACCAAAGGTTCCGAAAAGCGACAAAGACCATACTACATCATCCATAAAACAGACGAAGATAGACACATAATATGACTCATTCAAACCCTAACTCGAACAAGCTAAAGGCAAAAATTATCTTAGGTATCAAAGGTGGATATCCGAATTCTTTAATGGTGCTAAAGTTTCTCACCATTTACAGTAGTGTTCTTATTTATGTGCAAGTTTAAAAAGTCAATCCAGTTTGAATATTGCCTAATAAGCGTATGCATTTTTTTAAGTTTTTGGAAAAGCAATATATAGATTTTTAAATTTTCTAGAAAATATCAGTTGAAAGTTTGAAAATTTCTACAGGGCAAACATGGAGAGACATGATTATTTTTTTATATTTGCTACCCCTCCACACTTAAGTTGAACATTGCCCTCAATGTGAGAACTGATAAATATAGAAAATGGGAAAATTAAGGGAAAACGGTACTTCCCGGGGTTCTTAAGTTTTTGGTTGAATTCTAAAGGATATGGCGCGAAACGGAACACCAAGCATGTGTATTCTACCACATGTAATATAATACTCCAATTATATAAGTCTCCAAGTGTAAAATGCCAACCACCAATCCAAGCTCCACCTGTTTTATTTAATCTGCAAAATAGACACAACTACAAAAACCGTAAAATACTAAAGCGCACTTTCGTAGGCACCACGGTTGCATTTAGCGCATGCAACAAGCCTTTAAACCCCTCGGTGTCCCGAGTGGACGAGTTATAGTCTCGTGAGGGTTTCCAGCGAACACACCCACAAAGTTCGAAACATTCTTTTTGGATGCAGAAATCGAGTAAGAAATACACGGGCCCATGCACATCAAACTAATCAAACTGCAAATTTTTTTGTTATATATATATATTTCAGTTTTTTTTTATAGGTTTATTATTATTACTATTATTATTTACTATTACTACTATTATTATTATTATACTTAACTTGATTTAAGATTCCTTAATGATACAGTTCAAGTGGGAATGATCCACTCTAAAAGCTTGAGGGTATGGTATTTTTGGAATGTACTCACTAAATGGATAGTCTTTTGTTTTGACAATGTGATAGCCCTTTTTCGATGTCTTAATAGGTCGGTCTTTTTCTATTTTATTATCAACGATAATAGGAGGTGGTGGATCTTTTTGAATTTTCAGAGAATCATCAGACTTTCCACTCCCGGTGAATACGGCATTCACGTGCTCGGTGTGAGCTTGAGGAGGAGGTGGGTCAGTCCTATCGGTATGTTCTGAAGATACGGTTTGAGACTGCGACCATTCATCAATTTTTCTTTCCATGTTTTTAAATATAGTTTGGAAATTCTTTTCGTTTTGCTTCATTTTTAAAATCATATCGTTAACATTGTTTTTGAAAAACATACTTGTAACTCTTTGACTATCCAAGAATTTTGTGATTGATTTTTCAAGATCTGTTTTAGATTGAGGTTCTTGGTTGACTGTTTTAGACTCTTTGTTAGGTAAAACACCAGTGGTTTTACGATTGTTTTTGTCATAAAGTTTCCAATGAACAGTTCTCATGCTATGGACACGTCTTTTAAAATCTTCGAGGTCATTTCTCACATCATTGTTTAATTCTGTGAGCGATTTCTCAGAATCATTTTTCGATTGAGGTTGTTCAGAATGTGATTGGAGAGAATTCGAATCATAAGAATCTCAGTTTTGATAACCTTCAAAATGGATGGAGTTAGCTTCTTGACGTTCATACATCGGCGTGTCATCGTTCAGGTGGTTTTTAGAAACATGGTTATCTCTAAGGTCATCATATTTATTACGAATATCTTGTAATTCTTCTTTTAAGTTTGAAAATTGAGAATTAATTTTTATAGTTAGAGCTTCCAATTTTTCCATTAATCTAGAGTTATCATCATTACTATTACTTGCATCGGCGAAAGCAACAAATTTTTGATGATGTTTGTTTTGAGATTTAGTGGACCAATCAAGGTTGAAAAGGACCTTGTCTTTGAGAAATTGAAAAGCTTGATTTAGACTTTTATAGACGAAGATTCCTTCAGCTGTTACGTCAAGGATTGCTTGAGTGGGCTAGTCTAAGCCATGATAGAATATTTGAATAATAGCTCATTTGGTCAGACCGTGCCCATGGCATTTTCGAAGCATGCTCTTCAGTCGTAACCAAGCGTTGGTTAGACTTTCATATACGTTTTGAGAGAAATTTCTGATTTCATGTAAAAGATGGTTAAATAACGAAGGTGGAAAGAATCTGTTTATAAAAGCTTTTCTCATTTGATCCCACGATGTCATAGAATCTTCATTAAGTTCATTAAACCAGGTTTTAGCTTCATCACACAAGGATAAGGGAAATATTAAAAGCTTGACAGCTTCACTATGAGTTACACCATATTTGAACATGTTGCAGATTGCGAGAAATTCACGGATGTGGTCATGCGGATCAGTTCGCAGATAACCATCAAATTTATTTTCCAAAATCATTTTCAAGTGGGTACTATTGATAACAAAGTTGTCATTAACATCGAGTGGAATAATGGCAGATTTAGGAGTTGGTGCTACAATCTTAGAATTTTCCCACATAGTTTAAAATCATTATCGGGATCCAAGGATCATTTTTTTGGTTCAATCCTCTATCAGGTATTTTTAAACGACAAAGTTCCTTAACGAAAGGATGTTCAGTGGAAGATTTGTGTGGTTCGATCTGAATGAATTCTTTTTGGATAATTTTAAATTTACAAGACATTGTTATTAAATTTTTATTTAATTTATATATTAAACTTACTAGTTGTTTTTCGAAAGATAGGAAAGTTATACATATGTTAAGCATTTTGAAAAAAGACATTTTTATATAGATAATTAAGGCTAATAGGATAATATTAAAAATAAAGAAAATTATTTTCATATATTTTATATATATATTTTATTTTTATAGGTTTATATATATATATAGCAAATAAGGATAAATAAATAAAAGATTTTTTTTGGATAGGTACGGCGTACTTTAGGAAAAGTGCGCCGGCTTTTCTGGAAATTTATGTTTTTTTCGAATATTATGATAAACTAGATAATTACAAATACACAAGGCATATAATCAAATAAAATACAATTCCAAATGATTATAGAACCTAAGACTAGCAGATTGGGGGTTTTGGTTTTGGTTTTTGAAATAAGATTCTGTTTGTGAAAATTTGCAGAAAGTGCGGCGTACTTGGGTAAAGTACGGCGTACTTCCTGGGTTTTCAGGAAAACCGGCGCACAAATAATGTGATGTGCGGCGTACTTCTTGGAGAAAAAATGATTTTTGGGTTCCGTTTGCCAGAAAATGGTACGGCGAGTTTGAAATTTTGTGAAATAGCACCTAAAACAAGCAACAAATTGATAACAACTTAAAACAATTCCCCAGCAGCGGCGCCAAAAACTTGATGTGTGTTTTCCAAGATTTAAATTTATAATACTAGAAATACTGATTTTTACTAAAAACACAACACTCGGGAAGTGTACACGTTCGTGTATAGTATAGCTTTAGGTAAGTCCAGGTCGTTCCACGAGAATTGAAGTTTTCACAGTTTATAATTATGGGAGCTAAGGTTAATAAGATTGTCACAGATCAAATTAACCAAATCTTGCATATAACGGATATTATAACGAAAGCAATTAAAAGATGATTCAATCAAATCATTAAGAGATGTTTGTTTAGGCAATGATCACTTAGATAATAATGTGTTTAGAATAGTGTTTATAAGTTTTAGAAAATAGAATTATCACAAGTTATAAATCCTTTCGGCCTTTAAATATAACTAGTGATCATATCGATTAATAACAACAAATCCTTTCAGCCTTTGTAAGTTATTATAACCAATATATTAAGTGGAATGATTCGACACATATATAAAAGAACCATATCGGCCTATATTCTTGTATAAAATATGTTTTACCAATTCAATAAACACGTATCCAAACGCTCCATATCAAAGATCACATTATGCCCAAACAAACATAAGATTATTACTCCACAATCAAAGTAACAAAACACATTACATTCATCATGAATTCAATAAAGATCATATTCAAAAGCAAATGCTGATGATTTCACAAGTTTTCGCAACAAAAACTATATTATATTCAAAGTAAAATCCATAAAGTATGAACAATTCTATCACAATCGATTATAGATTCAAATAAACACTTCTATTATGCTTCTTTGATGGATCAAAACCTAGGAATTGATGGTGGAGAGTGGTGGTAGTCGATGGTGGTGATGGTGGTTTGAAGGGGTGTTTGGATCCTTGGTTTGTCAAGCCAAAATCACCAAAAACACCCACTCTAAGTGTTCTAAACGAATTGGAGGTTTGTGTGTGTAAGAGATATGGAATGAGGTGATTAGGGGCTATATCTATAAGCTAAAAATGGGCAAAAGTGCGCCGCACAAACTTATTTTTGTGCCGCACATAGGGTGTTAATTCACTTAGCATTTAATTGTCTTTAATTCTCTCCACCGCCTCAAAAGTGCGCCGCACTTTGGGTAAAACCACCACACTTTGGGTATTAAAAGATTTTTTAGTTCAGGTGAAAAGTGCACCGCACTTTCTGCAAGTACGGCGTACTTTTGGTCATTTTCAGTAGTTGACCTTTTATATGGTTGTAGATAATTGAATTCCGCTCGTATGGCCACTTGAACCAACTAAAATGGAGTTCGTATGACCGAGTTATGATCAAAACAGTGAACTGGTGTTGGGAAGCTCTAAGTTTGAGTTATTTCTTCGTTTAAGCTTCAATTCTTCGTGTAATCTTCTATTTTTTTTCCATGACACGTACCTAGAACATATAATAGCAAATATACTTGATTAAGTATCAAAAGTTCACAAGAAATGATCAAATAAATGCAAATAACGCCGCCGAAAACATGTATAATTTAGGTGTTATTAGTGCGCGGAGCTGAGAAGTTATGTGTAATACCATTGGCATTACAAAACTTTCCAAATTGCACCTCATTATCAAATTCCCTATCGTGGTCGGTTCTTATTGACACTATTTTACATCCTAATTGGTTTTGAATTTTCTTACTAAATATTTCGAATTGATCGAAGGCTTCGGTTTTGTCCTTAAGGAATTTAGTCCAAGTGTACCTAGAATAGTCATCTACTATGACTAAAGTGTAGCGGTTTCCTCCGTAACTCTGTATGGCGGATGGACTGAAGAGATTCATATGAAGGAGTTCTAAGCATCTTGTTGTTGAGACTATATTCTTAGCCTTATGACTAGCATGAGCTTGCTTTCTAATTTTACAAGCATCACAGAAGTGTTGATCAAACTTAAACTTAGGTAAGTTTCTAACTAATTCCTTAGATGCTAACGATTGAATGAGACGCATATTTACGTGACCTAATCTCCAATTCTACAACGTAGAGTTTTCATCAATCGTTGCTAGACAAATTTTGTATTTAGGCTTATTTCCTAATTTCATCACATATAAGCCGTTCTTCCTAATACCTCTACCTATGACCTTACCATCCTTAGTAATTTCACTGTCATGTTTAGAGAAAGTTACTCTACACTTATTATCACATATTTGTCATATACTTAACAAGTTAAATCTTAAGTTATCTACATGCTCTACATTATCTATTTTGAGAGAGTCATTTGAAATCATACCTTTGCCAATGATGTTACCGCGAAGATTGCTACCAAAAATAACATTACCTCCATTGTATGCCTTGTAGCTTGAGAAGAGCTTTCGGTTACCCGTCATGTGTTTGGAGCATCCGCTATCCTTTATCCACTCATCGGGTTCCAAGTCGACTCCAAGGCATATCTATTTATATAAGGCAACACCTCAAACATTTGGTCCTCAATATCTCAATAGGGTCCAAAGTTGTTAGTGCTAAACATCCCTTGCATTTAATGCAATTGGTTAGGATGTGGAAATGGAAGACACATTTCCCATGGCATGTAACTTTGTCGTGGGAAGTTGTTCCAAGTTACAGGAAAACCACGAGGTTGATTTTGTCTACCAGTGTTTCTTTTTGGTTGCGGTGTTTTAGGACGATGATAATTATTTATGACTCTTCTAGGTGGTGGAGTTTTTGATCTAAAATTTGGTTTTGAAAATCCAACTCCGGGTTTTGACAATGGCTTATAGAATTGCTTAACTTCATTATCACTAGCAATGGGAACTCTTACATTGTTTACTATTATGTGTTTTGGTCTAGGACCCAAAATAGATTTTTTAAAAGACATACTTTTCTCAGATCCAGGTGTGGTTCCTGGTGGCGGTCCCATATTTGCTTTGGGGGCCGCCTGAACATTAAGGGGGCCGCCCATATTTATGGGACCTCCATCAGAGGACGCCTTTTTCTGAGCTTTCACAAATTTTATTTCCATAGTTTTGCTAGATGACGCTTCAAATGAATTAAACCCTAAACCTAACTTTTAACCGGAGGGTTTTTGATTATTTAACTTTTCATTTAAGCAACGTGTGCTCTTTTCAAAATTGGTTAGTTTAAGATCCTCCTCTTTAAGTTTTTCATTTTCAATTTTAAGCATATGACATTTAACAACAATTCAAATCAAATTCTTGTTTTTCTCGAGTGATTATATTTGTGTGTTTATTTTAGAAGTATATTTAAATGTATAAGAGTTAGGATTGTGTGGGTGTAAGTTTTTGTTGTTGTGTTTATATTTATAATATTTTTTATAGTTTAGAATTTAGTTTGCTTTTAATTAATAATATATGAAGTTTTGAAGAAAGAAAGTTATAAGAGGTTTCGTAATAATTAATATAGGATTGAGTAGAGAATATACAATTTTAGTGTTTTTGTCTTTATAATTTGAATTATTCTAAGCTATATATAAATGTTAATAAGTATTGAAAAATGCCCTTTAGTTCTTGTCTTTTGGTGGTTTTGGACATTCTCTAATAAGATGATTCGGGTCGCCGCATCTAAAGCATTTTCTATCACTTTTACCGTTCTTGTCATCACGGGTTTTTTGGAATGTCTTTTTGTCGTTTCGAGGTTGTCTCACGAATCTACCTCTTCTCTTAAAGAACTTCTTGAAGTCTCTTACCGCCATGGTGTATTATTCGTCTTTACTTCCGGAAGTCGAACACTCTTCATCACTAGATTCTTTCTTAGCCTTTAAAGCAAGAGATTTCCTTTCAACTTTTGCTTTGACTATTTCAGAATCTTTCTTGATGATCATTTCATGAACTTTGAGGTTCCCGATAAGTTCATCAAGAGATAGCGATGTTATGTCTTTCGACTCTTCAATTTCCGAGACCTTTGCTCTCCATTTAGGATGTAGAGCCCTAAGAAATTTCCTAACATAGTTTTTGCTAGAATAGCCTTCATCAAGAGCTTTTGAACTAATAATAATAGTATTAAATCTAGCAAAAGCACTATCTATAGATTCGTCTTCGGAAATGACGAATTGTTCATATTGTTGAACCAAAAGGTCGATCTTATTATCTTTGACTTGACTATTACCTTGGTGGGTGATTAACAATGTTTTCCAAATTTCTTTTGTCGTATTACACATGAAAATTCTTTCATATTCTTTTCTAGGCAAAGCATTATAAATAACAATTTTAGCTTCGTTATTTTTCGCATTTTTTTTAAGATCATCACTTTGTTTTTCGAAAGAGATAACCTCATCTAATTTGGTTTTCGGATTTTGTTCAATAGGTTGAAAATCACCGTTGATAATGACACGCCACAAATCTAGATCTTTGGATTTAACATATGTCTCGAATCTATTTTTCCAATAAATAAAACTATCACTTTCAAAGAGTGGTGGTCTTTGCATAGATTGCCCTTCTAGATATTTGTTGGAATCTATAGATCGATCCAAGCTTTAAAATACAGTATATTTTAAAAATCTTGAGTAACCTGACTCTAATACAAATTATGGAAACTAGAAGGGGGGTTGAATAGTTTACAAGTTCGTTTTTGTTTTAAAAAAACCTTTGCTTTCAAAATACTTAGATTCGAGTAGTATGTTTAACCAACCAACAATATGAATCAATCAAGTAAATATCTAAACTAATGAAAAATAACAATCACAACAATAAAAGGAGATGAGAGAAGGAACAATCAAACCAAACACCAAGATTTATAGTGGTTCGACTACGAAGCTCTTCTTCGCCCTACTCCACTCCCCGAGTATCCTACTCGGGATTTCACTATGTCAACAAGCTCCCTTCAGGCGGAGAAAACCGTTTACACGTCGCTTACGTTATTTTCTGACACTAAGCTAAATGTCGAGTCCTAATCTTAGCTAGAACTAATCTACCACTTCACAATTAATACATGATCACTAGATCTACACTATCGGATTTACACAATATCCAAATCACACAAATACACAAGATAATTACAATAGAGATTTGATACTTAGAAGAAAGGAGGAGAGATCACTAATCAACATTTTATTTCTTGACGAATACGAGTGTTCTTCTCTTGCACTTGAATGAGAGGGAAAAGATAAGAAGAAGAGATTAGATCACTTGAAACAAGATCAAGAGATGTTAGTGATCAAGATATTTAGTGAGAGAAAAAAGGTTTTTAGAGAGAGAAAGAATGGAGCAGTATTTATAGGCAGGAAAATCCAACGGTCACTGGCGGCGGTCCCGGCGGTCCCAGATATATAAGGGGGCCGCCAGTAGACCACGCTCCCTTTTTTGTCTTTTTGTGGGGAAGGTTGTATCTGGTATGAAACCTTCTATTTTGGGGGGAAAATTTGAATTTCAAATTTTAAGTTTTTAATAAAACTTTTCTTTTAATTAGAAAATATTTTGTATAATTAATTTTGTGAAATTCTTTTGTAAAAATATAATGGATAAGAGAAAAATATTTTCTTAATCACTAATCATGCTTAATGATTTGTTTGTTCATACCTTAAGTGATTACTAATCTTAGAAATAGAATTTTACGATTAATAATTTGTAAACGTTTAATTTTTAACGTGAACGTTTTTACATTTTGTTATTATCAAAACGTTGAGAGGTCAAAAAATATAAATAACGTTTTTAGACATTATTTATATTAACATATTACATGCATTAAAACACTTAAGAGGGGTAAACCATATTAGGAGTAAGGTAGTATGAAGACTGTTACCGATGGTATCCTTTCTACACACTCACGTTTCCCTAGACGTCTATGCCAATTTAATATCTTATGGCTAGTTTTCTAAAGCCTAACGCGCACATCCATCACAAGAAGCAACATTAAAAGGATCTACAAACTAAGTTTCATGCAATCATAAGTAAATTCTAAAACATCTAGCCTAGCATGTTAAAAGAAAGTGAAGAACAAGAATCAATCACACAACACATAGACATATTGAGTGATAAAAGATAGGAGATCTCACTTGATTAAAACATGTAATTAAGGCTATTACAAGAGGGGTTTAACACCTTAAAAATGGCCTAAATGGTAACTATAATCGTCTTCTAAAAGTAGGGTTCGGTTTATAAAAGTTACACAAAAAAGCCTAAAAACGAGTTTGTATATATAGGAAATAGGCCGCGATGGTGTCACGGGTTTTCTGACGTCGTCACTTCATCGAATCTTCTAGGTTTTCTTTTGAGGCGGCTACGTTCTGACGCCGTCATAACTTTTCTGACGCCGTCTCTTGTATGACCAGGCGGCGTCGCTAGGAACTGTGATGTTGTCTCAAGGCTGTGTGAGCAATTCTTGAAACCACTTCGGTTTAGAATTGTAATCTTGTCTGTTTCTTCTCCAAATGAGCCCAAGTTACGTGTATATCCTACAAAATCCATCCAAGTGCTGAAAACATAAAAAAAACTGATTAAGTAGATAATTTGGGCATATTTGCACGATTTATAACAGCCCTGATTTTTCTGTTAGCCGTGCTTGGGAGGCACTTAGACCTCGTGGTAATGAAGTCAATTGGTTCAGAATTGTGTGGTTTCCCCATTCAATTCCTCGTCATATTCGTATTCATTGTGTTGGTAATGTCGGAATAGTCTTAAACACAGTATAAGCTGAGGCATATGGGATGTTGGTATTAATACCGACTTAACCTGCTTCGTGCTCTCGATCTGTAACACTCAAAGTATTCTCATGCTCATTTATTTTTTTGAGTGACCCTATTCATCTAAGGTTTGAAGTTAGTGCTCATCTTGCGGATATGGAGTTAGTGCACACCGATTCTTTATGAATATTAGTTGCTACATCTTCAGTCTATGGCAAACAAATAAAAGGCTAGAAGGCATTTTGTAAACTTATTTTGGCTGGTTCCTCATAATTTTTGTGTGCTGGAACGTAATAATCGTTTGTTTAAAGACTGTTAAGCGAACTCCCAGAAGAGTTAAGGATGTTATCATGTAACTCAGTTCGCCTCAAGCTCTTATCATATTAAATTCAAGAACTCGGATAAGGTGAAGATGTCTACCAAGTCTCGTTTGCTGCTTGACCAATGGAAGATTCCAAGCTATTGTATTGTCCATGATGGGAGTACCAGGTAAGGGTTGTACTCTTTTTGCCTTGTCTAAGGTTTTTCCCTCTGGGTTTTCTTTGGAAAGGTTTTTTAAGGAGGCAGCCTTACTTGGATCTCTATTGCTCCTATCGTGTTGCTGCTGGGTTGCGGGATGCTCGCTTGATTATATGTTCTCATCTTGGTTTATGTCTAGTTTAGTTTATGTATTTTACTAGGCTCATTTTATGTTTATGACATGTCATAAACACTTGTTTAACAAGCTGTGTGCAACTTGAGGTTAATGTGGTACTTTCTGCCACATTCCATTTGTACTTAACTGTTTATTTTGGTTAATATATTTGCCGGGGAAACCCTTTACCAAAAAAGTGTCATAATGACCTTCATCCCCAATGACAGATTTGAGTGAAGTACCATCAAGAACATTTCAAATAGTCACCAAATATTACAACCAAAAGTCCACGCAGGGGTCCATACTAGTCTTGAACCAAAACCTCAAAGTACTAAGTTCGAAACAAACACGAAATGCAAGACCTCTCAATACATGATCCATACAGGATACTATTAAAGTCTGCTAGCTCGCATCACAACCTTACTGATCATTAACTTCACCTGAAAATGATACTCGAAAAGGTCAACAAAAATATTGGGTAAGCTCGTAGGTTTGAAGAAAACCCAGTTGTTGTGCCAAAATTTTAAGTAGTGGACAATTGTGCAATATGACAGTGAATATATGCAAAACATTCTAATTCCATGACTTAGCATCCCTGCTAATCATACACCATGACATAGCATCCCCGTGCTAGTCATCACAACATCGTATACCCATGCTCTTGGAGTCGCAACTCCAAGGTCACCCGCACCTAAAGCCTACCAGCTAGAGCATTTACTTAGGGCAAGACCATCACAAACATAGCAAATCCATGCTAATCACATACATTGCCATGCATCTCGATACACGCAAGTACAATCAAACCACATAATATTCACATAGCAATCATAAGCACATAACATTATCCCAAAAACAAAACCACGTTTCGCACAATAAGAAAACACATTCAAAACAGTTTTGAGTATCATTTTCCCCCAACGTAAAAGATATAAAAAGTGGGGCTACGAGAATTCACCTCAAGCAAAGGTGTCTAGCAGCAAACTCAATATCATACAAGACCATGCAACGACGTCCGAACACGACCTAGTCCAATTAATGTTCCACTTAGACATTTATTTCCAAAACAGTTTTTAGGTTTGATGCATAGAGGTCAGATGCGCTTTTCAATAATCTCTTTTAATTTATTTACTTTTATATTTATTGCCATGTTTAGCTTAGTCATTATTATTGTCGCATTATTTGTTGATTTTAGCGTAGCTTTGCTTATTAGTGAGTAGATTTGTATATGCTTGTTAAGTGAGTATCGATTAGTGAGTTAAGTGTGAAATTAAAAAGTGAATTGTTGATTAATAATCTTCGGGTTATTTAGAAATCTTATTTGAATATTTCAAAGGGCAAAAGCCGGAGAAATAATCAAACATCAAATCTAGTAATTAATGCTTAAATAAGATATTGTTTTTAAAATAAACCAACGTTGTGAGAAAATAATGTTTTAAGGGTATTAATTTGTCATTAAAACCATTTTTTTATACTTAACGAACTTTTCACTTCACTTGATAAGCATATTCGTCTTATATATCGTTTTAGATCATTTTTGTTAGTTTAAAATTTAGTTTATATTAGCTTATTTTTATATTATTAGTATAATTAAAAAAACCAAAATTAAAAGATATTCAAGCATCAAACGAAAAACATAAGCGTAAATTTCAAATTCAATTCTCGTTGGGATACAAATCCGAAAGATTTAATTATTACTTTTCCTAAAGTGATTCTTATTTCTAACGTGATACTTAATATTATATACATACGGCTAGTATGTATTTCTTACGGAAATCAAAAATGGCGTCGTTGCCTGGGAGAGTTGTACGAAATTTATGCTTATGTTTTTCGTTTGATGCTTGAATATCTTTTTTTTTTAATTATACTAATAATATTAAAATAAGCTAATATAAACTAAATATTAAACTAACAAAAATGATCTAAAATGATATATAAGACGAATATGCTTATCAAGTGAAGTGAAAAGTTCGTTAAGTAGTTTTTCAAAAACCATTATAAAAACCCTAACTAAAAAATCTCTAACTCTCTAGGGGCGATTTCAGGCCACCATTCAAACACTTCCAATCCGCACTCTATTCTGCCTATCTAATTCATTTTTCCTTTTAATATTTGATTATAGGAATAACGCTCTTTAAGATTTGATTGGTTGCTGTTGTGATTTGGTTGTTTCACATCATATATATATTCCTATAATCGCTATTTGTTTCCTAATACCTAGCTGCGATCACTTGCTCTTATTTAACCCTAATTAGCGATTATTATAATCGGTTTTTAGGATTTTTAAGTGCTATTTTTATTGTCGCGATATCCTATTATTAGGGTTTCGTTTCTAAGTGTTGCTGCTGTGATCTCTTGCGCTGTGTTGATCTATTATATCGATCTTGATTCTTGGCTGTGCTAGTAATCGCAAATCGTTTGTGATTGATTGCTGCTGTTTCGGTTTTATTTGTAAGTGGGTTTCAGAGATGATGAATAAAGGATTTTTGAATAGTTCATCAAAAGTTTCTAATGATGGTGGTAACAATTTGAGTGACAAGGGTTCGCTATTGGGTGATCTTGCCAGCAAGATTCGGAACATTGATGGCAAAATTTTGGGTAGAGATGGCAAACCTATGGTGGCTCGTCGTTGCGTTCGTTTTGTTGATGCGACAAAGGAAAGTGAATGTGGTGATGTTCGAAGTGTGGTCAGTAGCTCGGACTTGGTGGAGCCTTCAGCACAAACGGATGTACAACCTTATACATCTGATTTACAGGTGTGTAAGGTTAATATGGGTGAAGCTCGTAATGATTTTGGGTGTAAAAGTACCATGGAGAATGAGAATGGCAGCCACATAAACGTGAATGCTTTACATGATCGATCATCGGCTGTTTCTTTGCCTAAGGAAGCAATTGATGAAATTTATTCGCGTTTTGTGAATACTTTGTATGGTTTTTCTGTTGGAAAGAGGCTAGCATTCCCTATGGTTGAGAATTATGTTAAGCATGCGTGGATGAAATTTGGACTGAAACGTGTTATGATGCATCATGGATTCTTCATGTTTCAATTCGAGTCTAAGTCTGCCATGGAAAAGGTTATGGAGAGTGGTCCTTGGCGAATTCAATTGGTGCCCATTATTCTTAAGGTATGGACACCGAATATGCTACTTCAAAAGGAGTATGTATCTTGTGTTCCGTTATGGGTGAAAATGCATAACGTGCCTATTGTAGCGTATTCGAAGGTTGGTCTTGATCTGATTTCAGCCAAGGTGGGGAAACTTATGAGGCTAGATGCACACACTAATTTTATATGCAATAATTCGTGGGGGCGTAGTGATTATGCTAGGGCCCTTGTGGAAGTGTCGGCTGATAAGCCTCTTGTGGACTCGGTTGTTATTGATATTCCTAGTGAGGATGGAAAAGGGCACATTACGGTTACTATTCGGATTGAGTTTGAATGGCAGCCTCCAAGATGTGATACGTGCAAAATCTTTGATCATTTGGAGAGTATGTGTCCTATGAAACGTGTGGCTGGTTCTTCTAAGAAAAGTGATACGAATGCTGATGTGAAGAAGGACACACGACCTGTGCATGCTACAAGTAACAAGGGTAAGGGTAAACAGGTGAGTACTCAGCGTTATATCAAGGGATATCGTGTTAATATTCCTAAGTCAAAGCTTGTTTACCGGGCGGTGGTTAAGCCACCAGGTGATACTAATGTTGCTAGCAACATGGAGCAGTACTCGGATACAACTAAGAAGCCGTCTCCACCTGATTCTTCAACAGATGGTAAGGTGTTTATTAATGATGATATTAATCTTGTGCAATTAAGAGATTTTGTTGATAAATCAATGCATGAGGATTCGGTATTGGAATATGTTGGTAATAAGGATATTAATAGTTGTACCTCGATGGAAAATCAAGGTGAAATGATTTCTTCTAAGAAATCTAGCTCATCTATGGAAGTTTTAAATGAAGATTCGGATACGGATGATGAAGAAGTTTTCTTACCTAATGATAGAACTACTTTTCCTAGCTCATCGGGTGATGGTGGGCATCAAATGGAAGAGGATGCAAATGATGATTATGAAGATCAATTTGAAGATTATACATGCTCATTTCAAGAATTTTGTGATCAATTTGATTTCAAGGTTAAAGGTTTAGGTAGGAAATAATTGTTTTTTGATTTTCATGAGAATGGCATGTCATTCTTATGTAGCGGAAAGGGTAGTAGCAAAGTTTATTTTTTGTTTTTTTTTTGCCTATGTAACGGGCCGTGATGGGGGATTTCACCCTCATCCGTTGTACTTCAACGTTCTTTTTTGGTGTAATGCATTTTACCAGGGTATTGATTCCCTTTTACCCAAAAAAAAAATGTAAGTAGTTCTCCGGCGTTGAAAACTTGGGATTGCATTAACGAATCTGATACTGATGATGAGGATGTTATTCCTTTGTATGGTTCATCCTTAGGAGGTGGTAATCAACTTGAAGACGATGATTTTGATTTCTCTGATGGCTATGAGGATCAAGTGGTTAATCTTCCTGGTCAGCTTAAGGAATTTCGTGATTTCAAGTTACACATGTGTGGTAGGAAATAGTTTCTTTATTATCCTTCTGGTTGTGTTTTTCTTTTAGTAGTTCATAAGAGTGGCATGTCATTCTTATGTAGGTTTGTTTTGTTTTCGTTGCACTGAGGTGCAGGTTTGGTGCCCATGTAACAGGCTGTGATATAGGACTTCACCTATATCCATTGTACTTCAACGTTTTTTTGGTGTAATATATTTTACCAGGGTGGTGTCCCTTTTACCCAAAAAATATTTTGTATAATTAATTTTATGAAATTATTTTGAAAAAATGTAATCGATAAGAGAAAAATATTTTCTTGATCACTAATCATGCTTAATGATTTGTTTGTTCATACCTTAAGTGATTGCTAATCTTAGAAATGGAATTTTACGATTAATAATTTGTAAACGTTTAATTTTATCGTAAACGTTTTTACATTTTGTTATTATCAAAACGTTGAGAGGTCAAAAAATATGAATAACGTTTTTAGACATTATTTGTATTAACAATAATCTCTCGCATGATCAGAGTCAGAATATACTAAGGTTTCAATGCCGGACCCTTTGGGATACCATAAACCCAAGTGTGTAGTGCCTTTAATGTATAGGAAGATACGTTTAACAGCTTCAAGATGAGAGGTTTTGGGATCCTCTTGGAAGCGTGCACAAAGGCAAACACTAAACATGATGTCGGGCCTACTTGCCATTAAGTATAATAAGCTACCAATCATACCTCTATATTTAGTATTATCTACGTACTCACCTTCTTCGTCTTTCGCGAGTTTTGTCTTCATAGACATAGGAGTTTTCATAGGTTTAGAGTCTTCTAAACCAAATTTCTTAAGCATTTCTTTTATATATTTTGATTGCTTAAAAAATATACCATCTTCTAGTTGTTTTATTTGTAATCCTAAGAAAAAGTTTAGTTCGCCCATCATACTCATTTCATACTCATCGTGCATGATCTTGGCAAAATCATCACACAATTCTTGACAAGTTGAGCCAAATATGATGTCGTCGACATATATTTAAATAATTATGAGGTTAGAGTTTTTCTTTTTAGTAAAGAGTATGTTGTCTACCATTCCCATAGTATAGTCATGTTCTTAAGATTTGGGACTATTTCCCAAACATCGTTTGCTACAAATTGGTTTAATTCTTCTTGCATAACAACTACCCAACTTTCATCTTTAAAAACTTCATATATATTTTTAGGTTTTATGCTTGAAAGGAAACAAAAGAAATTACTTTTGTCTTGAGCTTGTGATCTAAGAGTTTTTTGATTTAGGTTACCAATAACATTTTTTGACGAAGACAAATGATAAACCGCAGGTTTTAGCTAAAACTTAAACCTTCCTCATTGTATAAAACCACATTCAGGGAAATTGTACACTGTCACATCCATATGAAATATTTTGAAAACTATGTGTGCATGCCAATAAGCTAATAAAATTCTAAAAGATTTCTAATCTAGTCTACGTATGCATAAGTTTTCGTCATAATCAATTCCTTTTTTGTTGGGATTATTAACCTTGGACCAACGACTAACCTAGTTTTACATTTCTAGACACGACACAGTTTCATCAAGCTGTTTCGATATACACCACTTAGTTCCAATTATTAGTCATTTTTTCTTAGGATTTGAGACTAATTCCCGAAACATCAATTTGGCTACAAATTGGTTTAAAATGTCTTCTTGCATAATCAACTACCCGAACTTTTCATCTTTTAAAGCTTCATTTATATATAGTGATCTATGGTTGAAAGAAATCAAAAAAATTACTTTTGACTTGATCTTGTGATCCTAAAATTTCTTTGAATAGGTTAACCAAATAACATTATCTTCAATTGGATGGACTCTTGAACTTCTTTAATATTTTTATGAATTGTTTCATTACTTTCGAAAAGAATATATTCGACAACATTGCCTAAGGGTCTGTTTTTATTAACCTTAATAGCTTCTTCTTTGACTAAATCATCATCCTCCAAATGTGATATTTTAGGCGAGGGAGGAGTTTCATCGCGAGTAAGATTGGTTTAAATCAATATGGTTGGTTGATTTATGAGTTGTATTCGTTTAAATTGATAGTCTCATGCGCATGTGAAGCCGCGGAGTCTATACAAAAACCCTAACTTGCTTGTCGATTCTTATATCTTTTTCTTTTCTCTACGAAAACGATCCTTTGTGTTCGTTTTTTGTAGGAAACCAAAGGTTATGATTGTCGACTCGTTATAAAGATTTGTGCGTAGTTTTATTGTTAACCCTAATTTTAGGGTTTCATTTTATGCGGCTGGGCGATTTATTCATTCTATTTAGATCCTGCTGATGCGTTGTTTCCCTAAACACTATCAAGATTATTGAAGATTCTTTAAGGAACAACATAGGGTTGAGAGGCGATTTCTGGCGCCTCCTCCTCCTATTTTTCCGATCATGATTCTTCTTATTAATCGCCTCTCTACCCTAAATATTTCTATGAGATCGCTTCCTCTTGTGGATCTGTGTATGGTTTCTTTTGTTTCTATGCGCATCTATTTATCAAGGGGTATTATTATAGATTATTTTTTTGGTATGCAATCGATTAGTAAGGGATCACATATTTAGGAGGTGGCGTCCATTCTTTGGTTTTATTTATTTATCTTTTGAAATCGTCTCTTATGCCAACCAATTACCCTAACCCTATCTTTTAGGGTTTCGTCATGTTTTATTCTTGGCTTTCGGTAGTTTTGTACCCCGTGATTCATGTATTGGATGTGAATCATGGTTTGGTTATTGACTAGTGCAATGATCTCTTGATGAAACCTTCTTGCTAGGGTTTTCTTTATTCTGCATGGTGGGGTTCCTGGATGTGGTGGTATGGTCTTTATAAAGTAAAACCCGCTTAGGGTTTCAATATACCACTTTCATGGATGATTGATTCGACTCTTTGATTGCTTCATGTATCTGATCTTCATCCGTTATGTTAGGGTTTGGGTAGCTATACTCATGGATCAGATGCTATTAATCTTTGTGTGTCATAACCCTATCCGTGGTTTTAGGGTTAGTAATTTTCTTAGCATCTAAAACATATGGTGTGCTCACCATTGAATGGAGTGCTGCGAAACACTAACGTGGGGCTACTGTATGTGGTTATGGTTGTTTTGGTGTGACATGGGTTGGAGAGGGTGGTCGTTTTGTTGTGGATGCTCCATTTTGTTTTGTGCCGAGAATGTTTACTCATATGGTCTGAATTTAGAAGGGCACAGAGCGTTGGCTGTGGGAGCTTACTGCTGGTCCTATGTCGTGTCTTGCATTCATTGGGTCTTATGTTGAAGGGCGAAGGACTTTGTTTTATGATTACAGAGGTTCGCTTGTCACTAATCATGTTGGAAGTAGGGTTTGTGTTTTCTGCGCAGGCCTTCGTAATAGCCACCTGTTTGGGCATGGATGATCTATGATATGTAGTAACGGTGGCTGTTAATAGACGAATTGTTAGCTATCTTGATGGCTGGGTTCGTATACAGTATGTTAGCGTTTGGTTAGCATGCTTTTTTGAAGTCTCGAGGGGGTTTATTTCTTTTTGAGACTTTACTAACATCCTAGTACATCCATATTACACTCGTATCTTAGAAGACGGAATGTATGTTGTTGATCTATTTACAGCCGTTGTGGTTGTAATGCTTGTAGCGTGTGTGTGATGAAGCATACATACTTTTGGTACCCATGAGATCTACTTCTCATGGTGTCGGGATAAGTTGGTAACATGGGTTGTAATTCATTGCTTGTTTTGGTTTTATTCAGCTTATTCTTGGTAGTCATACGAGTGGCATGTCACTCCTATGTTAGGTGTTTGGATGTTGCACGATTGTTTGTGTGCATGACTGTTGCCCATGTAACGGGCCGAGATGTTAGGAATTCACCTACATCTGTTTGTACTTCAACATTTTTTTGGCGTAATATATTTTTCCGGGGTTGAGTCCCTTTTACCTAAAAAAAAACATACCTCTTTGGACTAATTTTTCAGTTATCTTTCTCTCTCTAAAAATCTTCTTTCTCTCACTAAATCTCTTGATCACTAACATTGTCTAATCTTGTTTTAAGTGATGCAATCCCATCTTCTTCATTCTTCCATCAAGTGCAAGAGAAGAACACTTGTATTCGCCATAGCATAAAATTGTGAGTAATCCATTAGATGTCACAATAGTTTCCACTTCGTCCCGTTTGTTAATCAAATTCGCGACCATGATTACGTTCTATTGACACTATGGAACATTCCTAATTTCGTTTTTGAATCTTTTTATCAATTATTTCAATTTTTGAAAGCTTTCGTTTTTATTTCCTAAAATCTAGTACATTTGTAATAGAGTGTAGTCATTCTACTATTCTACTAAAGGTATAACGATTTCTCAACAACTATAACTTTTGTATGACGGAAGGGCCAAATAAGTCCATGTGTAATAGTTCTAAGCAACTAGTCGTCGCGAGACTATATTTTTGGCTTTGTGAATAAACATTGAGGCTTGCTTTCCAATGTGCAAGGAACAAACTAGGAGACGTTTCTCCGTATGAGTCACAAAATGTCCGGTCGATTTTAGCTGAGTAGATTTCTAACTAACTCCTTAGACACTAGAGATTGAATTAATTGCATATTTGTGTGACCTAATCTCCTGCCATAAGGTGGAATTTTCATCTAAGGTTGCAAGACATATTTTATCTTCCGGTTTATTTCCTAGTTTCATCACATATAAGCCTCTTTTTCTAATTCCTCTACCTATGACTTTTTTGTCTTTAATTATTTTGCTATCGTGTTCAGAAAATATTACTTTGCACTTATTATCACATATTTGACAAACACTTAGCAAGTTAAATTTTAGATTATTTATGTGCTTAATATTTTCAATATTAAGGGAATCATGAGAAATCGTACCTTTGCCTATAATGTTACCACGTAAATTACTTCCGAATATAACATTACCTCCGTTGTATGCTTTGTATGTAGAGAATAGCTTTTGGTTACCTATCATGTGTTTTGAGCATCCACTATCTTTAATCTAAACGTTGGGCTCCAAATTAATTCCCAAGCATATCTATTTAAATAACATAATAATTCAAACATTTGGTCCCCAATATCTCATGGGTCCAAAATTGTTAGTAACGTACATCCTTTGCATATGTTGCATGTGATTTGGATGCATAAAAGGTGGACAACTTCCCCATGGAGCATAGTTTAGTTGTTGGGAATTATTCCACATTGGGGAATATGTATTTGAGTAGTTTTGTCGATTTTGATTTCTCTTAGGTTGTGGTGTTTTAGACCTAGGACAAGAACTATTATTTCTTTTTGGTGGTAGAGTTTTTGACCTTACTTCGGGTTTGGTAAATCCAACTCCGGGTTTTAAAGATGGTTTATAAAAGCTTTTTACTTCATCGCCACTTGCAACGGGAACTTTATTATTATTTACCAAAATATATTTGGGTATCAGACTTTAATTTAATTCGATGGATTTTTCTTTAGTAGACTTGGTCTCAAGTTCTTGTGATTTTACAAAATTTATTTTTTTTAGTTCCAATTGTTGATGCTTCGGCCGTGTTAAATCCTAGACCCGATTTGTCTCCGGATGGTTTTTGAAAACTTAGCATTTAGTGGGTACTTTTATTAAATTGATAAGTTTAGCTATTTCCTCCTTAAGCTTTTCGTTTTTATTTTTAATATTTTGACATGTTTCACATTCAAGATTAACTACTTAGTTTTTCTCTAATCGAGACACTTTCTCTTTTAATTCGAGTACTTTATTTTTTAGCCGATTTTTAATTAGTTTTAGTGACTTATTTTTAGACATAACTTTTAAACCTAATTTTCATAATCGATTATATTCACTATCTAAGTCTAATTCATTCATTGACGAAAAATCATCAGTATAAAATTCGGTTTCGGAAGGTACCTCATTAGACGCTTGAGCTACAAGACAAGTTTCGTCTTTAGCATTTTCTTCTTCATCTTCCCCACTATCGCTCCATGTTCCTTCGACAAAAGCCCTTTGGTTCTTGCTTCTTGGTGGCTTTGGGCATTCTCCGATGAAGTGATTTGGATCTCCGCATCTAAAATATTTTCTTTTGCTTTTACCATTTTTGTCATCCTTACTTCTTTGGAACGACTTTCTTTCATCACGTGGTTGTCTTACAAACCTTCCTCGTCTTTTGAAAAACTTCTTGAAGTCTCTCATGGCCATAGCATACTCTTCGTCTTCACTATCGAAGTTCAAACTTTCTTCACCACTAGATTCCTTTTTAGCCTTCAAAGCGAGAGATCTACTTTGTTCTTTTTTGCCTTTGACCATTTCGTTATCTTTCTTTATTATCACTTCATATACTTTCAAGTTGCCAATAAGTTCGTCGAGAGAGTGATGTCAAATCCTTTGACTCTTCAATAGCTGTGAATTTTGCGCGCCATTTAGTATGAAGTGCCCTAAAAAATTTCCTAATATAGTTCTTGCTTGAAAAACCTTCATCAAGTGCTTTTAGTCTAGTAATGATAGTGTTAAATCCAGCAAAAGCATTATCTATCGATTCCTCTTCTGGAATCGTAAATTATTCATATTGTTGAACAAGAAGATCTATTTTGTTATCCTTGACTTGACTGTTATCTTGGTGAGTGATTAATAAAGTATCCCAAATTTCTTTTACAGTTTTGCACATTAAAATTCTTTTGTATTCTTTGCGTGGAAAAGCATTATAAATTACCATTTTAGCTTCATTATTTTTAGCAAGTTTCTTTTTAAGATCATCGCTTTGTTTATCAACCGGTACGATTTCATCCTTTTTAGTTTTGGGATTATTTTGAATAGGAGGAAAATCACCAAATGTAATAACATGCCAAAGATCTAGATCTTTTGATTTCACATAAGTTTTGAATCTATTTTTCCAATAAATAAATCCATCACTTTCAAATAGTGGTGGTCTTTGCATAGATTGCCCTTCTAAATATTTTTCCAATTCCATAGATCGATTCAAGTTTTAAAATACAATTTATTTTAAAAATCTTGTTTGATGTGGCTTCTGATACCAATTGTGGAAACTAAAAGGGGAGGGGGGTTGAATAGTTTACCGCATTTTAAATTAATGTGACATTGTATATAAAAAGTTAGATTCGATTTATGTGATCTCAATGTACACACAATATGAACTATATAGTTAAGTAAGTAAATTCCAATAAGTAATAATGTAAATTTGTAAGACAATAGATAAGAGTTAGAAAGATCAAACCACAACACACGGATTTATAGTGGTTCGGTAACGAAGCTCCTCTTTGCCCTACTCCACTCCTCGAGTACCTAACTCGAGAGTTTTCTTCACTATGTCAACAAACTCCCTTTAGGCGAAGAAAACCGTACACAAGTAGCTTACACCAATTTTCGACACTAAGCCAAATTTCGAGTCCTAGTCTTAGCTAGAACCAATCTGTTAGGAATACGAAAAAGTCACGGTCACTTCCAATATATCATTAAGTAGCTCATAGTATAATATTTAGAAACTAGCTAAGCTAATCGGGTCAACATTAGAATACCCCTATGTTGACCGGACCTTGTAAGAGTATAAATACCCTCTCCATGCCTTGGAGAGGGTGGTTGGTTCAATTCATAATACAAGTTTCTTTCTCTCACTAAGTGTTCCAACCTCTCCTTTCTCTCTCTAGAATTTCCTTCTCATTTCATCATCTTATATTGTATGTTTGATATCCTACAATTGGTATCAGTCGCCATGGAGTGATATTGTGAGATCATGTGCGCTTTTATCTTGTTTTGATCGTGTTTTTGTCATTTTTGGGTCGTCCGTCTCATCAAATCAAACAAAGACTTTTTGAGTTTAAAACTCTTAAAGTTTGTGTTTTAAGCAAGATCTAGGCCTAAGATACTTAGTTGTACAAGAAAAATCAAGGTAAAACGTCAAAAAGAGTGTTTTTAGGTGATTTTTACGTATTTTTTCGTTCGTTTGAAGCGTGCGAAATACATCAGGTTGAAGGGTGCGAAATATGTATTTGTGCGATTTATGTAAGTTTACGATTTATGCATGTTGTGTGACTTATGTAAGCGTGCAAAATAAGTAAATCGTGCGATTTATTACAGGTGTTTGTTTCTTGCGAAATACGTGTTCTTGCGAAACAAAACTCTGCTCAATTTTTTCCAGGTTATGCGAAATATGTTGTGCGAAATAAGTTTGGGAACATGTATGCTATTTATGTAGTGTAATTAGTGTGCAAAACAGGTTGTTTAACATTCTGTGCGAAATACGTAATTGAACAAAACAAAACTCTATCCAATTTACATAAATCATGGGAAACATTACATTGGCATAATCCGTGCGAAACATTACAGTGACATAAACCTTGTGAAACATTACATTGTCATATTTTGTCCGAAACATTACACTGATCAGAAAAAGAATTTTATTTTTCTACGGTTTGTCTTACTTTGTAAAATCCCGTGAAATAACTTGGTATTTTGTAGGTTTTAGTTAAGGTTTGTAAAATCCTGTGGAATAATAATCTTAGTCACCTTCAATAACAACTCTTTAACACAATCCTCCTAATCATTATTTGATCAAGTTCTTATCTTACTACAATCACTTCAAGATGCCTACCTGAGTTGAATTTATGATTGTTGTCGGTGCTGACAACCGTCCTCCTATGTTTGACAAACCACAATATGAGTCTTGGAAACGTCGTATGGAACTTTACATTCAAGGTAAGAATCATGGACGGATAATACTTAACTCAGTTGAAAACAGTCCTCTTATTTGGCCTACGATTGCACAAGATGATGGCACTGTTAGACTCAAGACTTATGAAGAATTATCCGACAAAGAAAAGCTTCAACCTGATTGTGATCTCTAGGCAACCAATATTGTTCTTCAAGGTCTTCCACCAGATATCTACGCTCTCGTCAATCATCATAAAATTGTCAAAGACATACAGGACACAGTTAAGCTGCTTATGCAAGACACATCATTGTCAAAGCAAGAACGTGAGTGTAAGCTGTATGACGAGTTCGATAAGTTCTCTTATGTGAAAGGTGAAACACTGCATTAGTATTACTTGCGGTTTGCTCAACTTATCAATGACATGAACATCATTCAAATGACAATGCAACTAGTTCAAGTAAATACTAAGTTTCTGAACAGCCTTCCACCAGAGTGGGGTAAATTTGTGACTGATGTTAAGTTAGTAAGAGATTTGCATACGTCGAACTATGATCAACTTTGTCCTTATCTTGACCAACACGAGGTACATGCTAATGAGGCTCGCTTAATGCGTGAAAGATTTCCAGACCCACTAGCCTTAGTTGCCAATAATTATCAACAACCGTGTCACTTCAATAACTATCATTCTCGTTACACCACTTCTTCGTATCTACAACAGCTTTCACCTCCTATTCAACATGTGTACTCTCTTCCACCATAGTCAAATCTTTATGGAGCACCTCATCATCCACAACAATCCCCAACTACTTATCCAACTAACCTTAGCCACACTCAACCTTATGTTCCTTAAAATGCATATCCACCTATGACAATTCCACAACAACCATAAGCTGAGTTTCCCCAACTAGACTCGGGTCTTTCAGTTCCAACATTTCTTCCTGGTGATGACCCAATTGCTTGTATAAACAAAGCAATGGCATTTTTGTCAGCTGTGTTTACACTACGTTATCCCTCAACCAACAATCAACTCATATCTTCTTCCAATTCGAGGAATCAAGCCACTGTTCAAAATGGTAGAGTCACCGTTCAGCAAGTTCAAGGAAGACAAGGTTAGAATGTTGTCGGTTCAGGATCACAAAGGAATGCTTCAGGTTTAAGGGGAAATACATCAGGTCAAGCAAAGGTTGTCAAGTGCTATAATTGTCAAGGTGAAGGGCATATGGCTAGACAGTGTACTCAACCAAAGAGAAGAAGGCTCGCAACATGGTTTAAGGAAAAAGTATTGCTTGTTCAAGCATAGGCTGAGGGTAAAGAATTAGTTGAGGAGCAGTTAGCATTTTTACCAGATCTCGGAGTTGCAGATGGTCAAGTTGCTCAGACAATCACACGCAATGCAGCTTTCCAAACTGATGATCTAGATGCTTATGACTCCGACTGTGATGATATCTCTTTTGCCAAACGATTCTTATGGCCAATCTCTCAAGTTGTGATTCAAATATTCTTTCTAAGGTACCACACTCTGATACTTTTCAAAATGATATGATGAATCAAAGTGTGTAGGAATTGCAGTATTTTGAACAAACACCTATTGTCGACTATCCAGATAATGAGATCATAAGTGATAGTAATATCATTCCTTATTCTTAATAACTGGAAGAAACACAACAGGCGATTGTTCAAAATACTAATATTAAATTTGTTTGTAGGCGGGTCAGTTAAGTCACATTAAGTACTTTCAGTTTCGAGGTGAATTTTTTATTATGTTGAGGTGTGAATTTGCACTAAACTATAGTAGGTGGTTGACTTCAGACCAAACCAAACCAGACTGAATAATTAGTTGACAGTGCGCATCTACATGTACCTGAGAAAGAATGCAGAACAAATAGGGTGAAAGTCACCCGAACAGCATGTATAAAACCTCCATAGATCATTTTATTAGAAATACTACAATAATATTGAAACAATATAAATGTTTAGTCATGTTTGGCATACTAATTGTTTACGTATAATTAAAGCTCTGCTGTGGGCATGTGTGATTATTTGCATGCAATAGACGAGTACAAAAGCAGAAGAGGGGATAGATTGAATACAAATATGATCTTATTTATTATGCAAAACTAAAGGTCTGCCCAAGCAGCATACTTATTTACTAATATCTTATTCCATCATTAGAATCAAAACTAAATGTATATGAATTATTGAGTTAACAACAGTACCAATGGGTTTCTATATTTGAAGTTATATATGTTGAGAATTGATCATAATGATGATTTTAGGACACTGCGATTTGCAGGCAGACACGTCATCAACGTCAAGGCTGCAGTGAAGCGAAAACAACACCATCAAGGCTGAGATGCAGTAGCAACGTCAACATCATGATGCAAAATCAGCAAGGTTAGCGCCTGGTATCATTTTAGATTCTTAGGCCCCAGTTTTTGTTTGCAGCGACATTGTCTAAATATCTTGGCATGCGACTTCTTTGTTCAAATGAAATAGTTCTGTCATAGGTATAGTTTCAAAATTTGTGTCCAACATCCTGTGAAACTGAGGTTATTCCAAAACTTACCCGTTTAACAACAAACAACAAAAATATGCTATCTCCAGCCACTTAACACATTGTGCAATAAAAATGAAAATTAAAATGGAGGATCTGATCACCTATAGTCTCCTCTGCCGTCAGTGGTTTCGTTTCGTTATTGGTTCAATATGTGTCATTCATATAGCACTTACCATTTAATGATCATGTGAAGCCCTAATGTCTGCACCATTTAATTGGGATTGCTTTATGTAGATGTGGTCGTGGATATTCAAGTCGTAGCATTTGTAAAGGTGATAGCGAAAACAATAATGCAAAGGTATTACGTTGATAGGCGACGCGTTTTTTTATGCGTTTGGATGTCTGGACGAGTTACGTTTGCAAACATGTTACGTCCTGCTGTTACGACAGATGGGAAAACACGCTTTGCGTATATAAAAAAAGTGACGCTCTAGATGGTGTCCCCGAGATCTGCTATGATATGCAACTATTTTCATGTTCATATGTCTAATAAAATAGAGCAACTTAACTTTTGTTTTGTGTTAATGATGTCTTTAATACTTAAGGACATGAGACACATATGACTGAATTCAGAAAGACAAAAGGAAAAATTATAATGATGGCCTATACAAATAAGTGGTGGATGTAGGAGACTATTAGGAGTTGACAAGCACATGTATCTATATAAACGGTTGAAAATATGAATTAATAGGATAGATTTTGTTGGCTTGGAACTTGATTATTAGTTAGTTTTACATTCATGGTGTCTTCATGTTGCATCTTTTGCGAAATATGTAGTACTGGTGTCATGTAAATTACAATGCAGGTTCTTTGCTTCAATGGTGTTACAAGGATGATGTCGAGATTCTTAAACCGGTAAAAAGTCGGTCCCATATTATCAGGCTTGCGGCTCCGGTAACTCATGAAGCAAGTGCTATATTGTTCCTCTCATGAGAAAATTATGGGTTATAGGTTATCTATACCAGGTTATATATTGGTTAAAAGATTTAGCTAAAGAGAATTAGGGTCAGATTGCCGAAGCATGTCGAAAGCCATACTTAGTGCAGTTAAATGCATAAAAACCCAAATCAGGATATTAACACAAGTTATTTAATGTTCAAGTATAATTTTTTGCTGTCGTATTTAGTACATTAAAATGTTTAATGTTTAATGCGATATATGTACTTTTTCATTATATGCAATTTTAAGCCATTTGCTACAACGAATTGCATGCCTTGTTGAGAACTGCTAAGTATGCTGCAGAAAAGGCTGAATTCGATGTTGCATATATTGGTAAATTGTGAATAGTATACTGGATAGACTAAACCATTTTTACTCTAGAATAAACAACTTTTAGGAGCATGTTAGATTTGAAATCCCCACTCGCTTATTGAAAATGGCTATACTACAAGTTTAACTTTGTTTTAAAGCTTTGATATAACAAAAAAAGAAAGAGGAAGAGAAGGCGAGAGAGAATGAATTAAATGATTTGTTTTAGATTGCTAATGTTCAACCCAAAGTACCCGCTGGTAAGTATTTTTTACATTAAAATCATGTTTTTTTATTCATTTGTGTTTGTAAATCAGAGAGGTTTAGTCTATTCATACGGTTTTTTAAATACCGCACATGCAAGTGTTGCTCATTTGTTAGAACAGGTGAAGTTCAAAGTGTTTTATATCTTACTCGATGTCTATAGCCTGTTATGACTTAAGGATGTTTAACAATTGAAAAGTATCTGATACATTATTGCTATTGGTAGTATCAATGTTAAAGGTGTTTTAGTCTCTTATTTCCAAGGTACTAGATAGTAGTAGTATTTAACTATGGTATGTTTTGATAAAATTGTATAGTAATCCACTGTGTTTTTTATTCTTTTTTCCTTTTGTTTTTTTAACTTATTTGGTAATTTTACCTTAATGTTAGAACTTGATTATATAGGTGAGGAGAATCCCCTAACTTGGACATGGCATTTCAACTTCTGACAATGCAAGTTTTGATTCAGTAGAAACGATTGAAGAGGACCCTACTATGAAAAATCAAGAAGTCGAGCCAACTACAGAACCCTCAGGGGGTCCAGATTACCTCGAGCTAAAGGAAACGGGTCGAATGGGTTAACAGTCGTGAAACTCTGTTTTAAATGTATCGAACCTCCTAAATTTCCCCAAACCTTTGAAAGTTTGTTAAAGTCTATTTTAAATGCATCAGACCTCCCTCTAAGATGCTAAAGTCTACTCTATGCAACAGGGAAATGAGCTTTTTTCGTTCTGACTTACAATAGTTGGACTGCGTATAATGCTTACGGCTCATCATCATTTAAAGTTTGTCAACTTCCCAAACTTGGTCGAGCAGGCTTTATGCATTGCAGACTGAACAATACAAAAAGTCCTATGTACTTAGAGCATTTTTTATGCAATATGAAATTGGTACAGTATACGTATTAAGGATGAAATTCTTTCTTAAAAAAGACATTTTGTTTTAGCATTGTGAGATTCGTTTTTTATATTTTTATGAAGGCCTAAAGTTTAGCGCTGAATACTTTGAGACATAGCAACAAAGAAACCCAAAGAAACCCGCAGCGAAGCGCGGGTATCAAAATCTTGTTATTTACATATCAAAAACCAAAAAAACTCTTGTCCTCTCTTCTTTTGTTCTTCTCTGGTCCACGTCCACAACATCAACATATGCACACACTTAACAAATATCACACCCATGCTTCACTTTCATCTTTCCCGCTCACATATGCATTTCTATTAAACAAAAGCAACAACACTTCTATCACATCTCCTTTTTACAGTTAGCCACAAATCTTCATTTCATTTATAATACAAAATTTAAAACCACACAAATCTAATATCCAACACACACTCACATAAATATAACAACAAATATGACGAGCCATGAAGTTTAAGGACACAAGGAGAAGAAAAAAGAAGATATAATGCTTTTCGTGTGTTCTTGTTTTTTTTTCCGACGAACTTGGGTTGCGTTAGGGAGAGCTCACAACGAAACACCATATTTTAGTCGAACTCGTTCGTTGTTCTCTTTCTTTCTCCTAACACTTAAGGAAACGTACAACTTTATTTCTACCAATTTCTCTGACAAGATTCATTTTTCCGACGAGTGTTGTATGGATTTTCGGCGAGTCTTGTTCCCGTTGATAACTCTGGTGAGAGCTCTGACGAGTTTTGTACATATTCTGGCAAGTTCATTCCTTTTCATTTATTTCGACGAAACTTCTATATTTTCCAGCGAGTGGTACGTGCATTGTTTGGGCAAGTTAGTACATTCCACGACAACGACATCCATATCCTCGTTCATCTTGCATCGCCAGTGAGGTATTAATTGTTTCTAGTTCGTTTGGTACGTTAACATGAGATTAGAGTTAATGATAGTTCATTTTATTGACATTGAATCAAAAATAAAACAATGCAAAATGGCACAAAAATGGTTTACCAATATAACATATATCTGGTTGTTTTGTTGTCGTTCCTGTCGTACTGTGGTTAAGAAGCATAAGAGAAAATTTTAAAATAAAAATAAAATAAGCCAATGTCCATACTTATGCAACACGTGAAGTGTTGATTTCAAAATCAATTTTTACTAAACGGTCCTTGACGTTTTAATAGTTGACAATTTTTTTTTGGGTAAAGGGTTTTCCCGGTTAATTGTATTACACCAAAAAGACGTTTAAGTACAAAAGATGTAGGTGAAATCCTACACCCCAGCCCGTTACATGGGCAAATAAACTTAAGATTGACAGGCTAATCTTAAGAAATAGCTCGCTGCAATTGCGAAACCAAACAACTACCACATAAGAAAGACAAACCTATCTTATGAAACAAACAAGAACAAACTTATTTCCTAACACGACTTTTCAGCCGGATATCAAATTTGTCACCAAACTTGTCTCCTTCAGGAAATATAAACTCATCCACTTCATCATCGGACTCAACATGTTCATTCAACATAGACACTTTAGTCCCCTCCACTTGTTCTTCCTCTTGATTACCCCTAGAGCTAGAAGTTCCACATTCATCCTCTACGTTCATAGCATTTCAAGCATCAAAAGAATTTGAAGTAGAAGGACATTTTACCTTTTTTATAGAATTAGCACTCACTTTAGTCATAGAATCCGAATCAGCTCCGCTCCTAACAGTACCCGTTTTCTGCCAATAAAAATTAGGTTGTGGCTTGTTAAGCCGAATACCATCAATTCGTCTCGACCTAGACTGCATATCAGCCTTCTTACCCTTATGTTTCTTCCTTTAAATTTATATAAAACCATCACTCTTTGTAGCATCCGGAGCACTCTTAGGTGGATCATTAGGAACTGTCGCAGCAGCATGCTTAGGACAATGAAGAAGATCATGTCCAAAAATTTTACAATCACCACAATGAGGTGGTTTCCACTCGTATTCAACTCTTATAACTTCCTTAGTATACTCATCCCCCTTCTCATTCGGAATAGCCATAATCACTTCCGTTTTTAAATCAGACTCCGAATTAACATCAATGAGGGCACGAGCAAAACTTATTCGACCCCAAGATTCCTTACACATAGAACTAGTAAATGCATCCAAACTCAAACCATCCCTGGAGTAAGCAAGGATCGACACACCATGTAACTTAACCCATACCGGAACACTCGTAACCTCACCTTTCTTCAACGACAATATAGAAGACCATTTAGTAAGAATAATGGGAGACTTACGAATCATCCACGGACCCCTTTGTAATACTTTTTCCAAACCCTCTTTGGAAGCAAATTTAAACATGAAAACCTCTTCATCAGTTTTCATAAGTTTTTGCAGCCCGAAATTACTCCAAGCATTATTAACATAATTTTGCACAATCGGGAATGCAAGACTTTTGCCAAGAAAATAACCCACAAGAGTGTTTTCATACCTGGTTTTTACCACATCCGCTACATCTTGTGGAAGAACATAGTCGTAGCTCTCCACCTTCTCCTCATTCAAAAGCGAACGAAAGTTAATTCGTTCAGAATTTAGAGGATTTGCATACAAAGCCGATGCCATTATAGGGGACCCATTTGGTATAACACTAGCATCCACATCAGTAGCTTCTGATCCCCCCACATCAGCAGCTCCATTAGGGCTCAAAACATTACTAAACGAATTGGAATTTAAAGTACCAGCCTCTTGCCCAATCATATCATCCATATTCCCAGCCTGGTTGGAAATAACATCTTCATTGTCCTCATTATGAACAGCAGCGACATACACCCCCTCACTTGAAGGAACAACGTTCTCCATGTTATCTTTACTTTGAATACATGAGTCAACCCCATTAGCCTGTTTAGAAACCTCACAAAGAGTTTCAGGTTCCTCCACACAAACACTCTTTAAAGGAGACGTGAAATCAGTATCCGTAAACTCCCAAGTAGTATTAGCATCATCCTGGGCAATTTCTACTTTCCTTCTAACCTGAAACGGTTTTCCAGCCACATCCTTGTTCTTACCATCAGTTTTCGATCGGTTGCTTTCCAAACATAGGAAACTCCTATTGTAGACAACTTTTTTTGCAACTTGATCAGCCCCAAGCTATTGGTTACCATCAGCACGACAAGGCTCCCTTGGTTTCTTCAATATAGATTTCAACGGTTTACCATCTACAACGTAAATCTTAGCAGCATCATTATTTTTCTTAGACCCCGTAATTTTCCTACTCTCCATTAACCCACAAACACGTAACAGCAACCACGATTAGCAGCAATGAAAAAACCCTACCCTAAAATATTAGGGTTTTAGAAATGCGCACAGACCAATAAACTAACCAGCGTCCATGTTTAAAAGCCAAAACAGATCTGATATGGAAGATAGCAGCAATAAATGATCACGAATCAGAATAATGCCCTCAAACAAAAACAAACCCAAGCAAAACTACAACCACCAAAACACGATCAAGAAGGATAACAATAAAACACAGCTATTATTAATACCCAACCAAGATCAGAGGTTGTGAATGATTAAATGAGGAGGCTTTATTTCCAGATTAGGGTTTGCAGCCGCCAACCAAGAACATAAACCCAAGCCGACAAAATCACAAACAAAGAGCCTGATCAAGAAATAGGTATAATAAAAGCCACGTTTTAATCAGAACCTTAATCAAAAGTGAGCGATGATGGTAGAAACGAACAGATTTGGATCAGTTTAGGGTTAAAATATGGTAATAACAGCAGCCCTAAAAAAACGAAATAATAAACACAACCCTAACAGGACGGTATCCAAATAATCTTGAATGAACAAAGATAATGAGGATAAACGAATATTAGGGCAGGTTATAATGATCGGAAATTGAGAAGGAGGCTGCCAGAAATCACCATGATAGAGAGAACTTTTAGGGTTTTATAGTGAGCATGTTCTTCAAATAGTTGACAATTTTAAGCCTTGCACTTTGGGTTAGTGACATGTAATTTAATATATAAAATCAAGTAAAGAAATAGAAGAAATGGGGAACATGCATGAATATTTTTGCAATATTTTTCATTTTGGACCTAAACATTAAACCATTAACGACTTTAGCCCATACAATTTGCAGCTAAACTATCTCGTTTGAATAGGTTTCCAGGATTTTATTTATAGACTTCACTCGTAGATAAAACGTTAAGTATACAAAGGCTTTAAAATATATATAAAGTATAAAATTTATGTTACGAGACAATGTATGGTCTCGCTAAATGAAAGTGTAGTCGTTGGACTAGAAAGCTATGGCGTGAATATTACTAGTCATTATAAACAATATGTCCATTAATTATTAGCTTTAGTACTTTATGGTTAGGTGGTCGAGCATTTGTGGCGTTGGATATGACTCGAGAAATAGCTAAATGACCTTAAGGTGAGTTTATAGCCCCATGTTTTACTTGTTTTACATATATTTTTGGGGTAAGAACATGCTTGTTTGCAAATTCATTCACATGATTGACTTATGCTTGTTACATGATCGTTCACAAATTGATTTACATACTCACTTACATATCTCACGATGAGATACAATACTTGATTGCATACTTGATTTCGTAACTTGGTTACATAATCGTTTACATGAACGTTTACAAACTCATTTACATGATTGATTACAAACTTGTTTACATACACTCTTACAAAATAAGTCAATGCCCGGGTGTTCTTGGAGGGGACACCTGCGATGGGTACATATTATTTTCATTACTGCTCGAGTGTTCTTAGAGGGGACACCTTTGATGGGTACATATTATTTTCATTACTGCCCGGGTGTTCTTGGAGGGGACACCTACGATGGGTACATATTCTTTTCATTACTGCCCAGGTGTTTTTGGAGGGGACACCTGTGATGGGTTCAACTATTTGGCAATGCATACTTGAAACATTTCGTGACATTTTTAATTATCATGCATACTTTGAACAATTACGGTCCAACTTTCATACGTATATTTTTGTGACTATTATAAGGGTTGAAATGGTCATACACACTTTGCAAATGTTTGGTGCAACATTTATACTTAAACAAACCTATGAACTCACAAACTTTATGTTGACCCTTTTTAACATGTTTTTCTCAGGTGAATTAGATGCTTGGCTTACTTGATGTGCACTGGAGTCTACTATACAAGATTTCATACATGGATTTTCACAAACAAATCTCGTTGTATTACTTTCAAGATTTTCATTGTGATGCAACTATGGGACAAATGTTATAACATGTTTACTTTTAATTAAATCAACAAGATTACTTTTCAAACGACTCATTTAGAGGTCGTTCTCTCATATCTTGTGCAATGTACTTATGAAGTAACACTCCCGGACAATATTCCGTTGCGACCCATTTTGGGGGTTGTTAAAAGACCCTTCACAAGATCTAAGCAAAACGTTGGAAACCCAATCAGTTTTTTTATAGTTTATGACTTGTTAGATGGATTGATTAGTATTTCTTGTGCATCCACATGCCTCATAGTCAATGACATGAATTAACTAGTATTTGCGCGTAAGTATTCTTCAAAAGATCATTGATGTTTTTATTTGTACGAGGACGCGCATATTCTAAATATCAAGGTTTGATATAACTAGTCTTTTTTTTGTTTTTTTGTTTCAGGGGTTGGCTCAATCATTTAGGAATGACGTTGTGTGATGAAGATGATCAATAGGCGCACTTATGCTTTTAGATGGCGGGCACACATGTTCTCAAAGCCCGTGCATATACGTTCTTGAAGTCGTACATATATGTTTTTAGAAGACGTGCACATATGTTATAATGAATTTGATAACTCATTTGTTTTTTAATTGTATTTTACTTAATATCAAATGTTGTATATGATATTTTTGTTATTGGTTTGTTATAAATTTCTGTATAACTTTATTTTATTGGTTTTAAAATTTAAAGTTTAAAAAATGTACACTAGAAACATATATGTAATTGACACCTTAAGCAAACCACATTCAAGTTTATTAAATTGTATAAACACATATAAAATCACATTTGCAAAAAAAACATTTATGTTATCTAGAATTACATATATGCACTGTTGGTTTTTTAAAGATGTACGCCAGGAAAAAATTGTAAAATAAAAATATTTTTTTAATTCCAAAAAATAAAATATAAAAAAAAACGTTTTTTGTTTCAATAATAGAAAAAAAAGAAAGTAAAAAAGTAGTTGACTAATATACCCTTTTCAATTAAATAAAAACATTTAATCTTTACTAAATTTTGATTGGTTAAAAGGAGTTTTGTAAAGTTCTGCATTTAAAATGGGTTCTCAATATAACGCGGCCCTATACACACACACACACATATATATATATATATATATATATATATATATATATTAGCTACACAAAAAACCTCATTATCGATGATAGTTAAGGGTTATTTGTGTAAATTAAATAATACTAACTCCGTCCTAAAATTATTGTCCCCGGACAAGAAATGGACAGTTTAAGAAGCTCCTCAACAAAAAAAATCCCCAAAACTCTCTCAATGTGGGCGATCTCCTGTTCTTCTTTTTTCCTCTAATTCGATCTCAAATTTCACTACCATCCTTGTAATAAAATCTGCTAGGGCCCTAATCTTGTGAGTTTATCACCTTGTGATGAATTTCTAGATTGAAGTTTCCTGTCATTCCTGGATCCATAGAGTTTTTGTTTTCGTTTTAGGATTTCAAACAGGGATCTGATTTATTCGTGTATTATTACAATTATTCTTTCTCTAGTAATTCTAAAACCTTATAACATTCAGTAATTCGTTCTTGGATCTAGGTCTGAACGCTTTTATTGTTTTTTATTTGGTAGCGGAATTAGGGTTAGGGTTTCTTGTTTTTAATAACGTTTGAATCTGGGCCTTTTTCTAGGGTTTGTATTGCGTATTATATTCATAAACTATTTAATGTAAGATGGAAGTTGGGTAGTGCTGCTGTTTCATTCGGGTACTACTGTTGCTGTATTGGGTTTCGTTTGATTTGCTGTGGGTTAAGAGAGATGGAAAAAGTGGTTGAGCCGAAACCGCTTAAGAGTTGTTTGAAAGCTTCTAGTATTCGTAACATTGATGGAAAGTTAATAAGGAAGGATGGTAAACCCTGGGTACCTGTTCGTCAATCAGGTATAAGGTCTGAACCTTCCCAACAGTTTGCTACTAAACCAAGTGGTGATTCGACTTCACAAGAACAGGTCGTGGAGACTGATGTACCAGGTAATGGATGGGAGGATCCAAAGATTCATGCGATGAAAACATCGGTACAGGATGCAACCAATACCCAACAACCTAAGTCTTTTGTTAATGCTCTGTCTTTTGTTAATGCTCTTGGTGCTGGAAAAACAAAATCTAAAGTCAATTTTCGGTCACTATTCAACAAAGAACGTGTTGACAATGCAGATTTTGTTCTTCCTATTCAGAATGTAGAGATTGCACACAACAGATTTGCCAACTCGTTGGTGGGTTTCTTTGTTGGAAAAAGAGTGGCATTTCCACTTGTCCAAAATTACGTTAACAATTCTTGGACTAAGTTTGGTTTTCAAAAGCTTATTAAAGATGATGATGATGTTTATTATTTCAAATTTACATCTACAACAGGATTGGAGCAGGTGTTGGAAAAAGGACCTTGGATGATACGTAATCAGCCTATGATCCAACTTATCTATATCTAAAGATGCAGTAACTAAAGTGCCGGTTTGGGCTAAGATTCATAAGGTTCCTGTTGTTGCATATTCGGAAGATGGATTGAGTCTAATTGCTTCTCAGATTGGTAAGCCGATCATGCTTGATGCATTTATGAGTGCTATGTGTTCTGAACCATGGGGTCGAATTGGCTTCGCTCGGGCACTTATTGAAGTTTCAGCGGAAAAAGATTTGAAGAAAGAAGTGACTATGGTTGTTCCAGTAATTAAAGGAGAGGGGCATACATTGGAGAGAATGGTAGTTGAATATGAGTGGACCCACCACAATGTGTTGATTGCCATGTCTTTGGACATAATGCTCACGAATGTCCTAAATGTGTTATTGAATCAGTTAAGGAGTCTAAAGATGTGCAAGCTGATGGATTTACTACTGTAAAGAACAGAAAGAACAAAGGAAAAAAGACACAACCTAGGAATATTGAAGGTATCAAACTTTCTAAACCAAAGGTTAACTTTGTATGGGAGAAAAAGCAACCAAACAAAGACATCGCAACTACTTCTTCTAGTGAAAATGCTACTGATACTAAAGCGACTAGTGTGACACCCAAAGCTCCTGATGTTGCTTTAAAGAATTCGTTTGCTTCTTTACCAGATGAGGATGCCTCTATATGGGGTGATGAGCAGACATGGATGAATGCTAAACAAGCCTGGAAGTTGTTAATGAAAGTGACACTGATGATGGTGATGAGCTTATTATGGAAGATTAGAATGGTAAACGCGTGGTGGATAAAGAAAAGGGGGCAATCACTCCCGTTTATGAGATTCACAATGATTAAGGTCGCTTCGTGGAATATAAGGGGATTGAACTTCTCCCCTAAACAAAGCGAGGTTCGGCATGTCATTTCTGAAAATAATCTATCAGTGTGTGCTATTCTTGAATCGCATGTGGTGAATTCAAATCTTCAAAGATTGTGTTCTCTCGTTTTTCGTCATTGGGATTGGACGTCTAATGGGTCTTTCTGCTCTAAAGGGACGAGGATTATTCTTGGCTGGAATCACAATGATGTGGATGTTATGGTTGTTACTCAAGATGACCAAGCTATTCATACGCGTGTTTGGTTGAAGATGGAGCGAAAAGAGCTGTTTTGCACGTTTGTATATGCTCATAATAGGTACACTCATCGTAGGTCTCTTTGGCAGAATCTATGTATTCACAAGCATTACGTGCGGGATAGGCCTTGGTGCATTCTTGGAGACTTCAATGCGGCTTTGTATTTAGATGATAAAGCAGCTGGTATTTCTAATATTGATCTATCAATGAGAGAATTTAAAGAGTGTGTGGAGGACATTGAAGTTATGGATGTCCAAAGTTCGGGCCTCCATTTCACATGGAGCCAAAAACCGAAAAGTGAGAGGTGGTATTTTAAGATAAACTTGATCGTGTTATGGAAAATATGGTTTCAACGATATTTTATGGGAGACATGCATATTTTCAGGCCGGTGTTAGTGTTTCGGTTCGCTCGCCTACTTCAATTATTTGTATTCCTACTGTTGCTAAACCTAAACCTAGACAGTTTAAATTCTTTAATATTATTACGTGTAATAACAGATTTAGAAGATGGTTGTGGTTTTGAGGTTGGTCTTGCGCAGTATGTTAGAGGCGGTTTTCTATGTTTAAAGTTGTCAATAAATTAAAGCTTTTGAAGAAACCTTTTCGTAAGCTCCTTTACGATAAAGGGAATCTTCATGATAATGTTATTCGGTTACGTGATGAGCTTGATAGGGTTCAGACTTGTTTGGATACGGATCCGTTTAACAGCGCATTACGTGAGGAGGAAGCTATTTCAGTTGAGGCGTATAATGAGGCTCTAATTAGGAGGACGGATTTCCTTAAATATGAAACGCTTAAGTGTATTGGTGAAAGAGGCGAGCTCTAATTCTTCTTACTTTTCACAAAAAACGCTATAAGAGCCGGTACAAGCAAACAGTCGTATTGATGTCTGGCTTACTAGTGTTGATGGTCTTTTGTTTGAACGAAAAAGTGGACTGAAGCGTATGTTTACTTCATATGAAAAATTTTTGGAAAACTGGCGGCGTAGGTGAATTTGATTCGAATAATCTTTTCAAGTCTAGACTTGATGATAATGTTGCCTTGCATATGGTTCGCACTGTCTCCAAACAAGAAGTGAAGGATGCTATATTTTCTATGGGTAATGAAAAGGCCCCGGGCCCGGATGGTTACACGGCTGCCTTTTTTTATAGAAGCTTGGTATATTAGAGGTGTGCATGTGACGAATGCGGTTTCTAATATCTTTATCAATGGCATAAATTGCCTTAAGAATGATTACAACATTATATGCTCTTATATTCCCAAGCGTTCATTCTCCTGCTCGTGTAAGGACTATCGCCATGTTTTCATGTTGTAACGTTCTTTTGTAAGTGTTCACATTGACTTATCGTAGTCAAGGAGAGTTTATAGGATCTTGTTTGTACGGATTCAATCGGCTCTTTCATCCGGGTCGTTGCATTTTCGGATAACATCGCTCCGTAGCTCTAAAGAGCTATTTATACGATAAATTATCATTTGGATAGTGGATCTCATCCGGTGTGTTTCAAAGTGATACTATTGTCTATAAGATTAAGCATTAGGATAGCTTGGAGAGAGATTCTAATTGGTTTTGGATTTCATGATCGTATGGTCAAGTGGATTATGGAGTGTGTTACTACTTCATCGTACTCTATTTGTATTAACGGTTCTCTTTATGGCTATTTTAAGGGTAAACGTGGTCTACGTCAAGGAGACCCTTATCCCTTAATCTTATCACAAGGTTTTGTCACGGTGCTTACGCTTATGCTTCAAGGAAAGTCGAGATTGCTAATTAGTGTTACATATCATCGGTAATTGTTCGAATTAGAGTTAATACAAATTGTTCTTGCGGAGGGACCTTTTTCTTATTTTTGCATATGGGGATATTATTATCTGCGTGTATGTATTAGAGGAGCTTTCGGACGTAAGTTCACATTGGATCGGGGTTGAACGCTCGTAGTCTTCCTAAGAGCCGGCCGTATGTTGTTTGTAATAGTTCTCAATCATTGTGAAGTTTGTGTGTCTTTACGTTCTTCCTTTGAAGAAGGACCGTATCCAGTAAGTATTTAGGGGTGTTTCACTTGGTTTTGTCTAGATTATTGATATTTAAGGGATTGCAAGGATGCTGGTTGAGAAAAGCACAAGCGCGAGTATTATTAACAAAAGATTGGAAGAGATTAAATTATCTTTTCAAGATTGCCCGTGGCAGTTGCAACTTGTAAATCGGTCATTGGTTATATGACATGTTTTTGGGCCTCGGTTTTTTGCTCCATCTAGCTTTTATGTGACTTTTGAGCAGATTTATGTGCGAGCTTTCTTTGGAGCCAAGATTTGTGAGATGGGGTTGTCAGTCCTATAAGTTGCATGGGAGGTTGTGTGTCATTCCTAAGGATGAAGAGTGGACTCGCGTTTGAGAAGGTTGGGTTCACTTTCAACACGGCATTAATGGTTCCCATATTTTGGCGTAAAACTCCTTTTGCTTAAAGAATCGGTACCTACCCCCCTTCACTCAACTCTATTTTCCTTTTTTTGTTAACTTCTTATCTACATGGGGTTTAAGTGGGTACATGGTACTCAATGCTAATGGGTCAAAGATTTTTGGGACGTCCTCTCTTTACGTGTTGGTGTAATCATGTGTCATGGGGATGGAAGGAATGATATTACAAATCAGGATCCGCTTTGTGTTAGGGAAACTTCATTTGGGCATAATTTTGGAGTTGTAGCACTACTTTACATCCTTATGGTATGACCGTTGGTGTTACGCAGCAGCCTATTGGCTGTCAATTTGACTTATATCGACTTCGGGAACGCATGTTATAGAGCTGTGGTTAAATTCCTTTCTCCAAGAGTCAAGATATTTGTTTCTCTCAAGACATTTCAGTGGTCATGGGTTACTCCGAGGTGACTTGATCGATATGTTTCCGATTATTCTTGGTTCTATTTAGGCCATGGCCACTAACCATCTGATTTGTTGGTTAAATGGCGTGATAGAGAATGGTTAAGTTTAGCCTATTTTCTCAGATTAGCGCATGTAGGATTCTATTCGGGTCCTTCAGTGTGATAAAGTATATTTGGTTAGTTAACAGTTGTTTGGTTTTTCTCTGCTGTGTATTCACACGACCATGCTTTTTAACTTTGGATGGATTATCAAAAAACCGGATGAAACTCAGACATGGATTTGTAGTTGGGTTGTGTTTCGAGTTATCTATTCTATATGTTGTGTCTGTTATGTGAACTTGCAACACTGATTCACATGAACACTGTCTCTTTTTTTGAATGTTCAGTTCTCGCAAACAAGTTGGGAATTACATGAAGGACATTATGCTGGATGAGTACTTCAAGTTTTGCTTTTTCATAGTACTTTGGCTTCCTTATTCACGATAGCTAAACGGAAGTCTTCTGTATGAGTGTTATTGCCAAGATAGGTTATGCAGCATTGTGCCTGTTACATTTGGCATTGTGAGAGTACTGAGCGTCTTTTAAAGAGAACAATTGACAGTGGGGGACTCAGGCAAAACCAGGTTCTATTTGATTGCATTTTGATTGTCGATGTTCCGTCTAATAACTTCTATATGCAAGTTTAATGAAGTCGGAAACATGATGGTGTGCTGTTCTACACGGATTTGGACATCTTGGACCTGGTATCCCCGGCCTTGTTATATAATGGTCGATGGCTGTGCTATAGTTTTAGTATATGTTTTTATTTTTAGGTGGTATTTTCTTGCTTGGTGTTTTTGGCTATAGTAATATTTGTTAGTTAGTTTCATATGGCATGCCATATGATTGATTGTGGTATTTCAAGTTGAGTGAGGTTTAATGTGGTTTTCAGCCACATCTAATTGTTCTTTTTGGTTTTTTTGGGAGTTTTATTTAATTGTACCCGGGGCAAGTCCCCCTTTACCAAATAAAAAAGGATAATGCAATTTATTAAACTTTGATTTATACGAAAGCAAAAAAAAAAGACAGTTTTTCTCCTTCTGATATTAAATTGTTCGTTTTTCTTGTTATTTTTGTAATATTCAATTTGGACAAAGGTTAATTTGGTAACTTAAATAGAAATTCTAATTTTATTTTGTCTGTAAATGGACACTTATATTGGGACCATACTAAGAAAGGAAAGAGACTCATATTATCTGGGTCGGACTGGTGTAATGGACCTCTTACAAATATTATATGGCAAATAAAACTGATGAGAAAATATTTCTTTTGCAATACGTTATAAATGCTTTGGTTTTTTTTTTTGTTAAACAAATCTGTGTGGAAAACTCCTTAACCTTCCGAATTCGTTTCATATATATGACATGGTCAAGTTGCTTTTTATCATACACATAAAACTTGCTTATAAAACTTTGACTAGAGTTAGATGATATGAATTTTCACCACGTTGAATGTCGTATCACAAACTGTTAACATGAAAAAACTAACCATAAAAGGCCAATACTTGTTCTTATAACTTTAAGTCAATTGGAGGTGGTGATGACGGGTTCATGCATATATTTTATGATGTGCGCTGATCATGAAAGTAATTGCAGCTGCAAGTGATTTGGGCCTTAGTTGATGATGTGGATTGTCCAGCTGAGGTGTGTTGCGTATCGAATAATGGTTAGGGTCATTTCAATTACCTTTGATGTCTATTGGTTCAGAGATCAAGTGGAAGTAAGCCATTGTAGGCTTTGTAGAAGGAATGTTGCGAAAGAAAACTTAATGACCAAAGTGAGACAATGCTTTGGGTGAAGAATTATGACACAATTATTATGTGAGTATTGTCGGGTAGTTTTGTTTGTTTTTGGGTAAAAGGGGAATTCATTCAGCACGTGTTAGAAAATATATTACACAAAAAGACATTGAAGTCAACGGATGTAGGTGATAGTCCTACAATCTCAGCTCCGTGTCATGTAGGTGGTGAGCATACCGCGACGGACCGGGAAAGGACCGGATCGAAGGTATTTTGGTCTTACCGGTTCCGCAGGTCCGTTTTATTTTGGACCTGAATTTCAGGTGCTCGGTCCGGAATCTCGGTCCGGTAAGGTTTTAATGTAAATTTAATTGGCAGCTTATTATACACTCTCCTTCTTGGTCCGATCCAAAACCCGAATGATAATGCCTAGTTGTGTAGGATCAGGATTCGGACCGAAGAACACAGTCCCAAGACCGGATCCGTCCCGGATGGACACGTTTACCATTATCGGTCGGTCCGAGACGGTTGGAAATATGGTACCTTTTCGAGTACTCGGTCCGGTACCCGATTCTTAGCTGGTACGGTTTACCACGGTCTTGAAATATGCTCACCCTAGCTTTACAATGGAGCATCCTACATGACAACATTAAGAACTAGAATGTGCATAATAGCAAAAATAAGATTTTAGACAAACCACCTTAACATGATACTTCCGAACGCTAAGCTGAAAAGGAAAATACAAGAGACTACAAAATATGTGATATGACACCTCGTGATTCCAACTTAGACCAAAATGGGGCTTTGATTACCACAGACTCGGAATAGCTCTTCCACTTCAAGATATTACTACCACATATATTCACTAATCATTATGGCAGACGACACCAAGAATGATCCTTGATAGCGTGCAATAATATCAAAATCCGGATTCCTTGCTATCAATAGCTCTAATACCGTTCTTTGTTAGAGTATAACATGAATTCGCACCAAACAATACTCGGCATAAGTTTAGCCGAATAACTCCATAGAACGTAGTATCAACATCCCACGTTTAGGCCTCCAATCACGCACGTCTAGTCCCAGAAGGATGTTTGTGCCACAGTGGTTACAATATGAGAACACGCACCCTTCGTAAGTTAGGTTCGGACTTGTAGCTCCCTGTTGCCCCTTTAGAGAACCAGTCATCAACATGTATCGAAACAAAACCATTTATCGACCAGACAGGATACGATCACTATATAACGGGTTGGGATTGTAAGGCTAATTCTTATTGGTGGTTTGGGTTAGTTAGTAGCTTTTTTAAACGCTTCGTTTCATGAAGTAATTGTTTGTGTCCATTCTCTTTGTTGTTGCCAATGTATAGGGCTAGGGGGTAGGAATTTCTCCTTCAACACTTCAATCTCATGTTGTTGCCCATGTAACGGGCTAGGGTGTAGGAATTCATCTACACCTTTTGTACTTAAACGACTTTTTGGAAATATATTTACCGGGGAAACCCTTTACCAAAAAAAAAACTTTAAGTCAATTTTCAAAATTGAAATCACCACAACCAATAATTTACTTATCACCTTCCACTCGTATTTCTTTTCTATTTTATTGTCTCGCGATAATATGTCTTACTTTCGCCACTGTGTCCTCTTCCTATGCCGGTAATGAGACTGATTATCTCACGTTGTTGTCATTTAAGTCAAAGATCACCCAAGATCCGCACAAAATTCTAACCTCGTGGAACCATTCCTTTCACTTCTGTGACTAGAGTGGTATTTCATGTAGAAAGTGGCACAACCGAGTGACTGCTCTACAATTGGATTAGAACGGCTTAGAAGGCTCATTATCTCCTCATGTAGGGAACCTCACCTTCCATCGTCAGCTTGATATCTCTAACAACAGCTTTCAAGGAACCATTTCTCATGAAATTGGTCGTCTATCTAGGCTACATCTCCTTTATCTTCATAGAAACAAAATCAGTGGATTCATACCAACAAACTTATTCGTTGTTCTAACCTCGAAGACCTTTGGCTCGGTCAAAATAAGCTAGTTGGAAGCATACCCAAGCTTACTCACTGTATGACTATGGCTACAACCACAAGGCATGCCAAAAATGATGTTCTAGTATCCCACAAAACTAACCTTGGCCCATTGGCATGCAAGAGCCACACTAAAAAAACCATATAGGAATGAGATGCACAAGTTGTACCACACACAGATAAACTGCAGCCCAAATCATAGAAAACTTAAAATTGCAGACTACACAACCAAAAGCTCATAACATACCGTAACTACGAGGTGTTGCACACTTTTTACTGTCACATTTTCTAATTGATATAAACTGAAATTGCAATAATATCAGATCTTCAACTTTCGTTGTCACACTTAAACCATTTATTTCATTTTCCAATAATAACACAAAAGTTAAAACCATAACAGACCATTTAATATTGCATTACAGTAACATACTATGCCATACGAAATAGCTCGAAAAAATGTACTAAGAGAATTATTAGCCAATGGCTAAATAGAAAAAAACACTAACAAATAGGCTCTATTAATCATCTCTTAATCTCATGTCGTATCATCCTTTTTGCGCTTCATCCATTTTTTTTCGCTTCATCCATCTAAAATTACAAGATCCTTCAAGCTAGTAATGTACCACACAACAACATATGTATACAAAACAAGTTGGTCAAAGATTTTTTATAAAAATTCATATCAAATATTGTCCAATAGTCTAATGAATCATTATAATAACTTTCATGTATATTAAGAGGGCCTCATTTTTTTATTTCACCAATATCCATTTTAGAGAACTTGCTTCTGCATTACATAAACAGGTTTATGATAAGTTTCATGCGAAAACTTCTTAAACTAGCACTTTCAATCTTATGCGGCGTCTTAACTACGGTTACTAAGTCTTAATTTGAAGTCAAACCCTATAATAAGCTATAAAAAACCCTAATTTTTTTCTCTCTTCCATCTTGGTGATTTCCGGTCATCTTTAAGCCTGATCATCTCACCTCTTTCTGATCTCAACTCGTAATTGATCTCTATTCTTTTGTGTTTCTTTGTTTCTTTAAGCTTAATCGATCTAGGGTTTTTTTTGTTTTTAGGGTTTCGTTTTTTGTCGAAATCTTCTAAACATATTAAATCTTGGCTTGATCTTGTTTTAGGAAATCTTGAATCCATAAGGATTAGAAGTCGATTTTGGATTAAGGTTAGAGAGTCGGTTTGTTGTGTTTTGGCTGGGCCGATCATTCACATTACAAGAAATCACCTATATATATAAACTTCGTTTCCTTGTTCTCACTTTCATCGATCTTTCACAAGGGTTTCGTTGTTTTTGGGGTTCTTTATTGTTATACGATTTATATTAAGGGTTTCTGATCCTTGTATTAATCGTCTCCTTAGTCGATACCAGTATTGATTATCATAAGGGTATTGATTTGCTGTTGGCAAACCCTAGCGATCTCCTAAAAACCCTAATTTTTTAGGGTTTGGTATACCAAGCGTCACATCTATTATTAGGGTTCGCAGGCAGCTTGTGGGTTCCAGTGTGGTTTAATTGTTTCATAACTCTTTTAGAGTCGATTGTTTCGCTGGTTTTGGTTGCTGCTGTTGTTGTGTGGCTGTGGGGTATAGAGAGATGGACAAAGGTTTCTTAAATCGTAAAACAACTAGTAAGAAGGTTGTTGATAACGATTTGGTGGTGACGGGGTCAGTATTGGGAGATCTTGCTGGAAAGGTTAAAAACATAGATGGTAAAATCCTGGGCAAAGATGGAAAACCAATGATGGCTCGTCGTTGTGTCCGTAATCCGGATGTAATGAAGGAAAGTGTAGGTGGAGATGTGCGCTTGGCTGATGATGTTGTTGAGCAGGCTCCACATACTGGTGAACGATCAATACTCGCTGATCAGCAGGTGTGTATAGATCGTGAGGCTGTGAATCGTCCTGATTTGGGGCCTAGGAATACCATGGTGAGTGATACTAGTCGCTGCACAAACGTTGCACCAATCGAACTGAATAAATCATCGACTGTGACTTTGCCTAAGGCTGCACTTGATGAGGTTAATGCACGTTTTGTTAATACATTGTACGGTTTTCCTGTTGGTAAAAAGCTAGCGTTCCCCATGGTGGAAAACTATGTTAAACATGCGTGGGTTAAATTCGGGCTGAAACGAGTCATGATGCATTGTGGCTCTTTTATGTTTCAATTCGAATCTAAATCTGGCATGGAAAAGGTGTTGGAGAGTGGTCCTTGGCGAATTCAATTAGTTCCGTTTGTATTGAAAATTTGGAAGCCGAATACACTTAATTTGAAGGAAAATGTGTCATGTGTGCCGTTATGGGTGAAAATGCATAATGTGCCTATTGTTGCGTATTCGAAGGTGGGACTTGACTTGATTTCTGCCAAGGTGGGAAAACTTATGAGGCTTGATGCGCATACCAATTTCATATGTCTCAATTCGTGGGGGCGTAGTGAGTATGCAAGAGCCCTTGTGGAAGTGTCAGCTGAAGTGCCTCTTGTGGATTCGGTTGATCTTGATATCCCTCTAGAGGATGGGAAAGGATACACTACGGTTAAAATTCGTATTGAATATGAATGACAGCCTCCAAGATGTGTTACTTGTAAAAATTTTGATCATTTAGAGAATGTGTGTCCTAGAGAACGAATGGCTGGTCCTGTGGTGAAATGTGTTAAGCATGCTGATGTGAAGAAGGACAAGCAACCTATGCATGTCATAGGTAATAAGGATAAGGGTAAACAGGTTAGTACGCAGCGTTATATTAAAGGATATCATGTTAATATTCCTAAGACAAAGCTTGTTTTCCTAAGACAAAGCTTGTTTACAGTGCGGTGGTTAAGCCGCAAAGTGATAATCATGTTACTAGTAACATGGAGCAGTCCTTGGATACAACTAAGCAGCCTTCTCCATCTGATTCTTCAAAGAATGGTATGACTTATATTAATGATGATCTTAGCTTGGATGAATTAAGAAATTTCGTTAATCAAAAGGCGGAAGAGGAGTCGGTAATTGAGTTTATTGGTAATAATACTAATGATGGTGGTACTTTGAGGGGAAAACAAGATGATAAAATTTATTCTAAGAAACCTAGCTTATCTTTGGAAGTTATTAATGAAGATTCTGATACGGATGTGGATGAAGTTCTCTTACCTGATATTGGTACTTCTTTTCCTAGCTCATCGTTTGGTGGTGGGCAATCATTGGAAAAAGAAATACTGAATGCTATGATGATGATTATGCAGATCAATTTGTAGAATATCCAAGCTCATACGAGGAATTTTGTGATCAATTTGACTTCAAGGTTAAAGGTCGAGGTAGGAACTAGTTGTTTTCTGATTCATTAGAACGGTATGTCGCGTTCAATACTGAGTGGAAAGGTTGTAGCAAATAACGTTTGACAATTAGTGCTTTGAAGATCCTTCCTTGTGAAGTTATTTTCTTTATAAAAATATAAAAATACAAAAATATTTTTCATTTTCTTTTATTAGTATATAAAAACAAGAAAAATCAAAAACATAAAAACATTGTCTTTAAATAATAAAAATCATCATCAATATAATGCTCTCAACTTGAGCATTATCATAATAAGTTCCCAAACAAAAGATTAAAACTTGCCTTTGTGTCACTTGTGAAGTACGGCTCACCTTTAAGAGATTAACAAACTATAAGAGGGGTATAAGGAGGGTTGTTCCGAGGAACTACGACCCGAAAGGAGAAGGTTTTTAATAGCTTCGCGCTTTCCCGCTCCTCCGCTCCTTTGTGCGTTTTTCTTTTAGAGAGCTACCGTGAAGCAAGTTGATTATTGGTTTAAGTTATTCGGTCTCATTTTGTCCTTTAATAAAATATGTTGTTTAAAAAACTCGAAAAACCAAAAATAATCTCCTTTAACCTCTTTGCCATTTAATTCTTCTTCTTATCCCTCTATATTGTTTAATTCTTGTGGCGTCACTCGATTATCGTTTGAATCCTATTTACATAATTTAAAGAATGTTCGTCTTGTAGAGCTTTGTACAATAAATCTTGTGGTTGTTCTAAAGGGAGTTTCGTAGACAAGATTGTTCGTGATCCTAATAAAACACCCGACTCGTCTCGACGACCCCCTCAAAATTGTCCCAAGTGTGGAAACCCGGTTGATGGTACATATTGTCGACAATGTGCTTTATTACGAAAGAAATTGAAGGAAGTTTGGTCTACAATTTGTTATGAAGATGAAATTTTCCAAGACTTTCTAAACACTTCCGAGTCATCCAATGACAAAACTAATGTTGTTAATGCACCTTAAGAGCCATTTGTCTTCAATCAGGACCCCGGTGAAAATTCTTCACAAAGGCCTCCACATATTGACCACCATTGTTGTTACGGGTGTGGTGATTCGTTAGACGGTATCTTTTGTCAACAATGTACTTGTGAGTCTTGTTGGAACGGTGCTCATTATGGCTATAATTGTCCGCCGAAAGTTCCGACTATCTCTAATCCGAAACCGTGCCATAATCAAAATGTTGATGAGTTCCCATAAACTTTGCCAAGTTTTCATCCGACATGCTATTCTGGAAATGGAAGTTCATTCACTTATGATTCCACTCCTAAATTTTTTGATGATTCTCCTAACGTTTTTAACCCACCTCCGCAACCCCCGACGTATTCTTGTGAGTTTTGTGGGAACGATGCTCATTATGGTCACGATTGTCCACCTCAAGTTCCGTTTATCTATAATCCGAAACCGTGTTACAATCAAGACTTTAATCTCCCATAAAATTTTCAATGTTTTCAACAACAATATATTTGTTGTACCCGCTGTGGGGGCCCACATGAGACTTTTCAATGTCAACCGATGAATTATTACGAACCTAATCCGTGTTATGATTCTAATTATTCTGGTTTTGACCAATTTGAACCCCCATAATTTCCCGTCATTCATCAATCGATTCGTGAGAAAACTTGTGCTGAATTGCTAGCAGAGGAACGGACAGCTAACATTAATACTCAACCCATGCAGTATTCCATCGTTCATCAACCTCCTCAAGAAGAAACAAGTTTAGAATTTTTGCAAGATAAAAGAAACCTAATTAACTCTTTGCAAACTTTCTTAAGAAAGTTTAATCGATTTTCTTTTTATGAAACACCAAAGGTTGTATCACTAGCATGGGAGACAAGTTTTGAAATTGAGCATGCTTTTGAAGACAAGCAATATCAACCAGAAGATATACAAGAGTTGTTTCGTAAACTTCTTAATGATGTGCAAAATATTCATGAGGAGTTGGCTGAGTATATTAATACTCTGAGTTGGAATCGTCCTATCATCTACTATGATGATGATGATGATGAGGACTATACCATTTCAATCACACCCGACTTATCAACCGAGGAGCCCGTTGACTCTCTCATAATGGAGGATAAGCATCTTGACACTATTCCGGCAACAAAATCGGACGAAGTAATAAAGTCTAGTGTTGAGGACCTTGTCCTAATCCCAAGTGAGTCCGAGGGTATTCCCGACAATATGTGTGATGTGCCTTTTTGTGATAATTCTCCACCTCTTGACATTTCAAAAGATCAATTTGAGGGTTTCCCTGATTCTAACGATGATTCTACTTCGATTGATGATGATTCTTTCTCTATTGACGACATCAATTATGTTGAGGCATCACCTCCCGATTCTGAGTTTGGCAGCTTAGAGGTGGTGGAGATTGTTATCTCGGAAGTTGGAGAGATTGATACTGATATTCTTCTAACAATCAAAGACAATATTCTTCGTGAAAAATTGTTGAATGTCAATCTTCTTATTGCTAAGATCGAAGCATTAAAAGATAATCCCACTCCATCTTCCGATTTTGTGACCAAGTCTTCCTCTACATCTCTTAACTTTTTCTTGGAGGAGACTAACACCTTTGATAATTCTTTACCCGAATCTGAAACTTTTTGCTTTAATCTGGAAGAGATTAGTAGTGGCAGCCCCACTTCTTATTTGGATTTATCTCTTCCAGATTATGATGCATTCTTTTGTGATAGTGAGCCTGATTCGGGAAATTTCACTATGAATGTGCTGGAGGATATTTTTGATAATCCAACAAGAGAACCAAGAGTTCATGTGCCTAATGTTTTACCCACCCATCCCACCCTTCAACTGGATTCAGATTTCACTCTTTCTAGTGATTCCTCCGGATACGACCTTGTAGTTTCTTTTCCTTCTGGAACTAGAAACAAGATTTTCGATCCGGGGATATTCATTGAAGTCCAATCCAAGAAATTTCTATCACAGGATGAATTTTCTATCTCATTTATCCGTAATCCCCTTTCTCTAGTGATTGACACTTTGCTTCCATTTTTATCCAAAAATGAGGACAAAGTTGTCAATTATGGTATTCTTGCTGCAGATAAGGAGAAATCTCCTCATCCCTCATCTCATCGGGGCTTGAGAGCTTTTAATGAAAGCCCAATGATGATCTCTGGAGAGGACACTCCTAACTTGGATGTTCTGTATCTCTATTTCTATCCCCCTTGACCAGCTCAAGTATGGGGATCGGGTCAAGCTAAGTGACCTTAAACAAGCGCTTTGTGGGTGGCAACCCATGCTTATCCCTTAGTTTTATTAATGAATAAGTGTGTTGTGAGGAGGCTCGCCTCTACCTTCTCTCGTGTTTTGTGTTTTGTGGTTTATTATCCAGGATTTCCCGGATCGTGATGACTCTCGTGCTCGTGGTTTTGTCCTTCGTTCACTCGAGCTTCACATCCTCAGCTTCATTTGGGAATCCAATATCCTAAAATTTTATCGACTAACGTTTTTCTTTTGGCATACTTAATAAACGGCCTTAGATTTACGTAGAGACCCTTCATAAAACATTGAGGACAATGTTCGGTTCTAGTATGGGAGGATCTATCGATTTGATTTTACCTGTAGCCGTTGTCTTCGCGTAATCCCGTTTTTACCACCAAAATACCCAAAAAAAAGAAAAAAATTAAAAAATTTCAAAAACAAAATAAGTGTTTTGTCACAATTTTGACTTTCCTGCTGGGTAGAATAAGAATAAATTTTAACTCGATCGAGCGTGTTGAGCTCTAGCTTGTTCCTTAACTTTTAGACTAAGCATTCGCGGATCTTTTTATTAAAGATTTTAAATTTGCGAAGAACGAAAAATAATAGAGTTAATTATGAGTTAGATGCTAAACAAGGATTAGTTGGAAATTTTAAGAGCTCATAAGTGTAGTTTGTGGCTTTTCTCTCCCATAAGCTTCTAACCGGACTAATAATACGTGCTCTTTTCGAAAATTAAACTTAAATCAACAATTTTTGAAGTATGGATGATATCAATAATTTTAGTTCAAATTTATACTTAAATTTTCTAAAAAGAATTTTTCTCTATATCTTGGTAATATAAAGTAAAAAAAAATGAAAAAATGAAAAAAATGAGTAATAATTATAAACTATGGGCTAATAAAAGTTTACTGCATCTTGCCGGCTCACAACCGATGTTGCAGTCTTCTAAATAAGGCACATAGTAATTATCCGAGACTGATAAAAGTTTGCTGCATCTTGCCGGCTCACAACCGATGTAGCCTTCTAAAAGGTTGAGGATTTCATTAGTTTAATGGATGTGTAATTATATTAAGTGTAGTAAACGTGAATTAATAAATATAGGGAAAATCTCTTTTTCTTAAATTTAAATATGCTTTTGAACTAAGACTATTACATTTTAAGTTGTAATTTTATGTATATACGGGAAATCCAAGGGTGTTGAAACCGAAGGTCCGTGAGTCCCGATACTAGTCTCTGTGGGGTGTCAAAAGCCTGGTCACTTAGCCGCAAGGTTGGGATGTGCCGAGACGAAAGTCGCTACATGGGATGATCTCGCCTTCAAACTCATTACTTTTTGGGTGGAACGTGACGCATAGAAATTTTGCAAAACGTTGATCTATGGTTGAAATTCGAAATAAGCACACTAACATAATATGAAATAATTGTCGGGAGCGAAAAGTTTCACAAGGTACAAGTATGAGTAGTGTTAGCATCTTAACTTATATTTAACGGTGATTTCGTTTTTAAGCTTGGTTTGGGACGAATGAAAAGTCGGGAACGATGAATTTATCTTTTTAGGGCATTTTAGGATTGAAATGCGTCTTGTTCTATGATCCCTAAAGGTTATGAAAATAACGAAAGTCAAACATGTTAGTTAGTTTCTTAAAAAGAAAAGTACAAAAAAATAGGAAAAAAAAAAATACAAAAATATGTGTGGGAATAAGTGTAAGTATTTAAAAATGGTCAAAACGGGCTTTTCAAGGCTATTGATTCTTTAATTCCCCTTGATGAACACTTAGCTACTTTTCAAGGTAATTAGTCGAGGGGGATTGAGATTCTTGGTTTTCTTAAGTGTTTACTTATGGCATTGCGTGAGGACACGACAATAGTTTAGTATGGGGGATTTTGGTATGTGTTTAATTACACATACCCTTTGCCTATAAAAACGGACTTAAAAGACAAAAAACATACCAAAAATACATTGTATTTGTGTGTTTTGCATTTATATTGTGCAGGAAACGGATATTCGACAAAAAGACAAAAGACACGACAAAAAAGGACAAAACCGAGCACGGAATTGGAAAGAGCGCAAAAAGTCAAAGTCAACAAGTCAAGACAAAACCGACATCGAAGAAATACTTAGTGGGCCCACCCGCACCCATCTAATGGGCCGGGTCAGCCCATTATTGTATTTAAAAGAAAGCTTAAAAAGCCTTATGCCACATTGGGCCTAAAAGCCCAAATCTGCCAAACCATTAAAACAAGTCCAAAAGGACTTAACTGGCCAACTATAACGAGCTGTGTATAAGACTGTTAAGTCTATTGCACCCATGGTCCTTATTCTGTTACACCGTTAGTCCTTAAGGACTAACGGTGCCAGTCCATACCAACTCCAGGGGTTAAAACCGTTAACTCTCTTAAATATTAACCCACCAGTCAACCAAGTCAAATTACACTTAATTAATCCCTAACCCCCCCATCCCGCCAAAACCTTCCCCTAACCTCTCAACCCCTGCACCCAAAATAACACAGTTCACCCTTAAAACAC